>BMAV01024016.1:88743-153982 GCA_019973955.1 Trichonephila inaurata madagascariensis | reverse complement strand
ACGATTAAAGTGGTGCCGGGAACATGGCAATTGGACTGTGTCTGACTGGGGCAATGTCATGTTTACTAATGAGTCAAGATTTGCTCTGGAGCCAGATGACAAGCGTATAAGGATATGGCGTAAACAAGGAACACGCAATCAGCCCCAAAACATCACCGAACATCACGCATTCCGAGGCAGAAGCATTATGGTATTAGGATACCGCACCGACCTGCACATCGTTAAACGGACTTCTGTGACGGCTGTCCGGTATCGAGATGAAGTCCTAGAACCCATTGTGAGATTGTACGCTGCAGCAGTTGGCCCTATTTTTGTTTTAATGGACGATAACGCACGTCCCCATAGAGCGGACATCGTCGATGACTTCCTGGAGAGTGAAGGGATTGCGCGTATGGCGTAGCCAGCATATTCGCCCGACCTTAATCCCATTGAAAATCTTTGGGATGCTCTCGGCCAGGCTGTATCTTCACGTTTCTCACCTCCAGCCACTCTATTGAGCTGGAAACTGCTCTACAAGAAGAATGGCGATTGCTTAATTCTGTTGTGGTTGGCCACCTAATTGAAAGCATGGTCAGAAGGTGTAATACAGATGAGGGGATCACATACCCTATTAATGTCCTTTTTTTCATTTTATGCTGTTTATTTTCACTTAATACATAATTCTGTTTACGTCTCCAGTATGACATTATCTGATAACTTACAAAAATTTAATATTATTTCCATTTCTGTATATAATTGACTTTGTTTTATATATAAATATACATGTTACTTTACTGCCAAATTTTGTGTCAATCAAAGCAGTATATGTTAATTTTTTTGCATTTTACATCTTCGTGCTCAACTTTTGGAAGTGAGTGTAGAATGGCCACACTTACACTACTAGGTGGACCGCAACACATTAAAAATATTTGAAGCACCTCGTACCCTGGAAAAGTGCATCCATCTCTGTTTTGTTTATTATTCTTTGAGAATTTAGTACACATGAATCACAAATGCATAACAGAAGAGTGACACCCCGGGTTCTGGAGGTTCATGATGGTTGTGGTAGGTCAGTTTTTCTGGTCACGATATCGTAGCAAGCGCAATGTTGCAGGCAAGTCGTAGGTTCGAAATCTAAAAGCTAGCGTACGGTAATTCAGTTGGGGAAGAAGAGAATATTTAACTGTTTTGTATAGTAGAATTTCGAAGCTAGATTAGAAATATTATAGACAAAGGTCGTATAATCTGAAATAATGATAGTTTATCTGGCTTTCCACTCTTCAAACTTCAGGCCTCACCAAGTGGCCATGGTAGCCTAATGTGGTCAATGTCACAGATTCGTGGCAGGCATGTCATGAGTTCGTACCTTGTACTGCTGAAGAACCGCCGTGCAGAGGGGTCTGATGACCGTTAAACTTGTCGAGGCTGAAACGTCCTTCTGTTGGTGTGTGTGTGTGTGGGGGGGGGAAGTTAGGAGGTCTCGTCTTCGCCATTTGACCATGGTTCAAAATGACGAGGTCAGTCGCCAATAACCCTCTTGCAGCTTTATAGTGCGACGTAAATATATCTGTCGCTCTGACCAAGCCAGCGTGTGGAGATTTAGATCATCTACAGTCCCGTTGGAGGGGTATTGTAATTTTGGGAAGGGATGCCACTTCACATGTATCATCCTCGTCACTTAACTGTGCTTCAAAATTGAGATCCATCGCTAACAGCTCTCGAGTTGCATTATAGTACAAAGTTAATCACTCAAACTCAGGAAATATTCTTTTGGTATGAATTTTAGTTCTTACTACGTTCCTAAGGGGTAAAAACAAAAAAAAGAAATTAATTTTCTCTTATATAACTGTATATTAATGAGTAATAAGTGGATTTTTTCATCTGCATTACAAAATGTATTTTATCTATTGATTAATAGTATCAATTAAAAGTAATAAAGATCTACTTATTTTGGTGGGATATTAAAAATTTATAATTTTTGACAGTGAGGGAGATTACATTTAAAAATACAAATAAACGAAAAATATTAATTCAAAACGGCAAATGCGTGGATGAGTGCAATGTATTCTTTTTGTATTTGTGAATAAAAATAAGTATAAAATGAATAAAAATAAGTATAAAATGAATAAAAATAAGTATAAGTAAGAAAAATAAAAAATCAATGATAAACATAAATAACAAAGTAAATACGTAAATACTGAAAAATCAAATGAAATTAAAAATAACGCGTATAGGAAATAGAATGAATAAGTAGCATAGAAAAATAAGAAATTGAGAGCATAGTAAAGAATATTTAGCACATGAAATAAATGTTTAAAAAAATTCTAAATTTAATGAATAACCTCAGACAACTATTTCTTGGCATAATATATTATACTATTTCGAGAAATTATATTCTTTTATAACGGAATTTTTTCCATAAATACAAAAATTTTAAAAATATATTTTAACGTAAATTATTTATTTGCAATAAGAGCTTTAATAAAATAAGACATTAAGAAACAAAATATCATAAAAATAAGAGATAAAAAGTTACAAATATAATGCATATTTTTTTACTATTTATTTAATAAAAATAATAAGTGAATACACAATATAAATTACTAATGTGTATAAAATGAATATTTACTGCTATCGGTTGAATATGAAGACAAAATTTTCCACGCAATATTTCTTTAGAGACCAAAAAAATTATGCAGACTCCAGGCAGCTGATCTTTTTCAAATATCGTATATCCCGGGCTAAAATAAATCTTAATGAGGATAATTATGTGTTGTATACTGTTACTTGAAAAAGCAAATTCATTACCATCATTCTAATCTATTTTCTGCACATTTGTATGACGTGAATTATTTTTAGAATAATTACAGACATTAATTATGCCAAGTAATTAGACAAGAGAGCTGAAGTTAAGTTTTAAGAGACACAAAAAAATATTGAAATTCATGACTTGACTTGCAACTAAATACATTAAAAATTAATTACTTTATTAACTGATTTAATACTTTCTTAGAGTTAGGTATAATTTTGTACGGAACGTACGTAAACGGAATCTGTTTGATCTAAGTACTGCTACGAATGTTTTCGAAACTTCCAATCGATATCTCCAACCATTTTTGGTACAAATTAGAAAACATTTTGTTTACGGGCTAATCCGTAATTTCTTTAAAAATAACGGCTATAATTCTCTTAGTAAATTCTTTTGTTTTTCATGTTCATAAATGCTGACTACTCTGTCCCTCTATATTGTTTCCTATTTCTGCGGAATCACCATTTTTTTTTTTTTATCTTCTAATGTCTTATCTAGAAGTAATATAAGCTGAATGTTTTGGATATTTCCTAAATTGGAGCGGGGGTATGATTTCTCTAATGTATTTTTGTGCTTTATGTCGATGTTGGTTACGTGTTTTTAAAAACAATAAGTTTTAGCAAAGTAAGCTTAAATTATTACATAGTGAACTTTTATGTTGCAGTTTTAAAAATTTTATTGTCTTTAACAGAAATGATACAAAAAGTAAAATACTTCTGTGATGCTTTATCTGGGATGTGTACAATACGTCATATACTCCCTTTTCTTCTAAATATACAAACTTGTTCATATTGTCAAACAATAAAGGAATAATTAGCATATAAATACAGGGTGTCCGGGCTTAAAGTATCCAAAATAGTGGCCTATTGTTACAGAACTACCCCTCAGAATGTAATAAACTGTTCATCCATGGATTACAGAACTCTCCCAGATTTTTTGGGTCTAGCCCGATCGGCCGCACGTGCTCGCATTATTCAGCAAACGCAGACGCGATAAACTTTTTACACGGATTTCATTAGCAAAATGTGCAGTGCGTAATTTGGTTAACGGAATTTAAATCGGTCACACGTGTACAGCGACGTGTTCGAACAGAATGGCTGGTTTTAAAGGGAAATTATCGGATAAATTGTATTTATTATAACTATATATGTATGATAAATGGTAAGAGTTTTTACATATGCCAATGCGAATATACAAGGTTTGTTCAAAAAGTATCCAACCTTTTTCCAGAAAAATATCTTAGTTACTCTGCGAGATTGGGATCCTAATCAAATTCAAAGTAGGTACCTTATGATTGTACTCGCTTTGCCAGCATTCCTTCCACTGCCGAAAACACTTTTGAAAGGCTTCTTATGAAATGGTGTTCAAATCCGCCCTTTCGCGTTCTACTTTATTTCATCTCTACTCTAAAAAATCGGCCTTTCAGTGAAATTTTTATTTTCGGGCACAGCCAGAAGTCACAGGCAGCCAGGTTCAGCATTGATAGTGTCCATTAGATCCTGTGCAACTGCAAAACTGTGTTTCTCTGTTCCACTGACAGAAGCTTGGAAACAAGTTTCGCAGCCGCTCTGTGCATTGCATGCGGAGAGATATACGATGCTCTCAAATAAAAATGTGCCAAGTGCCCTGAACCAAATTTGCAAGTGGAGAAACTGTACTGATCTTACTTATTCAGCAGTCCGTCGTACGGTCAAACAATGATCTTTCATTATCAGATTTTCCATCTTTTCATAATCTGCATTTCGGGTGGTTTGTGGTCTCCAAGTTCGCTGGTCACTCTATTAACATGCGGTCATTTTTGAATCGGTTAAACAACTCCTTTTAATTTGAATGACCCCCTCCCTCCCAATAGAATTGTCTCTAAATACTTGTTGAATTTTGGAATTGGATGATTTTGAGAAAATTTGATGTAGTATCTATGCTAAAGTCGATGAGTTATCTTAATAGAAATAAATATCTGACGAACACACACACACATGAAAAACAGCACCTCTTTCGACCGCTTCTGGATACAACTGGTAGCTGGAACCAAAGGAAAAAAAATCAAGCAGCATGCACATTAAGCTGTCACCTCCCTCTGTGTACAGTGGCGCCGTTTTAGAATCTCTACTGTGCACGGGAAAATTTAAGGTCTGATAGTTTTTGAATAAGCCTTGTCATGTGGTTGTTAATTTTTAAAAGTGAAACATAGGATTTAAGAAAAATAAGTTACTTCAAAACAATAATGAGACTGTTTTATTGCATGAGCTGCTATTTTCTGTTAAGATAAGCATATAATTATCAGCAACTGATGTAGAAAAATAAAACTGAGAAATGCAAGCTAAAAATTTGATATGTTTGTCATCCTCATCAGCATATATTGAGAATATTAAAAATTTCCTCATTTACTTTTTAAAAGTGTATCCATTTATGTTATTGTTCTAGAATTTATAATTAATCTATAAAATGGCTTATAGAGTATTTAAAATACGAAATCAAACGGCTATGTTATTATCTAGATTGTTTATTTTTAAATGAAAGCTTTTCTTTAGAAATTTAGCTTGACATAACAAACATTAAATTACTTAAAAAAAAAAAAAAACTATTAAGATATAAATGTAATTTTCCAATTCTTTTTAATACGAAATTTCTTCAAGTAGCATTTTGAAAGTTATAATTTATATGAATTTAAAGTTGATCGACGGCTTCCACAGTGGGTAATTTATAAATATTTTTGGCTTATTATTTATTTTGATATTTGTTCTTTGCGACGAAACAAGAAATAAATCCCATGCTTGGGGCAATAACTTTAAATGCCTGAAAATTACTAATTAATAAAGTGTAATGTGTAAAGTGTGTGTGTGTGTGTAAGTGTAAAGTGTGTGTGTGTGTGTAAGTGTAAAGTGTAACTAATAAAGTGTAATTATGGGCCGATTCGATATTTTTTGCATATTTTTATTTAGGAACTGCTACTGAATATATAAGCAGTGTTTTCCTTTACTTAAATGTTAAACAAATTTCGATTTAAGTTCCGGTGGCTTAGAGGTAGAATGCCTGCTTCGTAAGTCTAAAGTTACCGGCTCGACCCCGGCTAGGAAGGGGGGGGGAGAGCTACGGTAGCCCAATGATCAAGGTATCGGATCATGGCAGGCATGTCATGAGTTCGAGCCCAGTGCCACTAAAGACTCGCCGTGTAGCGGAGTGATGCACGTTAAATCTGTCGAGAGATCAAACGTGGGTCCGTAGGAGAGGTGGGGTAGTTAGGAGAGGGGGTGCTAGCTCAGGTGTCGTCCTCGTCACTTGACAATGGTTCAAAATTACGAGGCCCGTCGCCAAAAGCGCTTGTGTAGCTGAACGGTGCGACTTTAATATTCACTCACTCATTCCCAGCTGGAGTCGATAGATTTTCTGGATGGGAAAATCCTAGGGGCACACGCATGTCATACATTTATGGGGCATGTAAAAGATCCGTTGAGTATAAATTTGGCTCTTGTACTCCCGGCAATATTTAGCGTCTGACGAGAGCTAGAATTAAAAAATAATCTAGGCGGATTTTAATAGTATGTAAAATATATGGAGTAAATTTTATGCAAAACATTAATTAGAACAAAAGTGAGAATAACACAATCTTCATCGGGAAATTTTGTAATTTAATGATAGTTACATTTGTCAAAATAAGGAACATTTTATTTTTTTAGTACTGTATGATTTACAAATGTGATAAGGCATTAATGTTCACTTTTAAATGAATTTTTTTCTATCTATAATTCGTTCTTATAATACCTTTTTTGAAAAGTATATTTATTATTGTTTTTTTGTGATGTAATCCGATTGAATTCTTAAAGAGCTAAAATGATAACAAATTTCATTTTCTGCTACATTTGTTAATGATGACATTTATCTTAAACTTATTTCAAATAAAGTTCTTAATTAAATACACTTACATTTTTAATTTTTTTAAACCTAATATTCATTTCTTTGAATTTTGGTGTATGTTGAAATAAAGGAGGACAATTAACTTAACACAATAACTTTTAAAAGTATAAAATTTGTAAAAAAAAAAGTGAGCATTGTTTCATTTTTTAAATAATGTCCTCTTTTCATCTGAATGAGAGATAAACATTAATTAGTTCAATACCGGAAGGATTATTTTATATAAAATATGTTAATCTCATTTCGCTGCTCCAGGTGATCTTTGTTTTGCTTCGACTTCCTTATTGAAGACAAAATGTCAAAGGTTTCTCCAAGAAGTTTGAACATCATTAGTAAAGTTTTGACATAAAATTAATCATTTGCTTTAATCGATCTCTGACGTTTATCTTTTAAATTTTTGTTTTAGCTACAGGATTATGAAACTTTTGAATTTTAATTTGAAATCTGATTGTGTTGTTAAATTCTTTCCTGTATTATATTTGGCCTAAGTGCCGTGAACAATATTAACATTTTTGTTGATTTAAATAATGCTTTGAATTTCTTTTCCGATACTGTTATGAACTTTGTGCAATTAATTTTTAATTTCATCTTAATGTATAGTGTAAATTTAAATCTGTATATTTCATACGTTAATATATTACTTTCTGTTGTATATATTTTATGATAAAAATTTTAATATACTCAAGAGAAACACAGTTTTTTACGTTATAACGAGTTCAGTGGAAATATTGGCGATTCATTCAACTTGGCATAATTTTTAGCGACCCAATTTGGTGACTTGTCAACCATATTGACAACTTGGTGATTGTATTGAAACCTTTGGAGATTACTCCAGAAATCTATAATATCACGATCTATAATGTAAGTGGATTTTTCAAAAAAAAAGCCACGGAAGGTAGAAACACAGACTATAAATATCAGTCGCTTGCCGCGAATCTGGGTTAGTATTACTGCAGCTGTTGAAGACTTTACTTGCGATTGGTTACCTGTGTGCGAATAAACTTTGTTACATATGTTTTCTTAGACGCTGGTAGTTGAGTCCGAGTGTTGGAGAAGTCTCAGAACCTTCTGGAACTTATAGTGGGAATTTTATTAATGTAACAGTGAGACTGTTTTGATGTTGACTTGCATTTTAAAGATTATTTTTCGACAGTGAATTTCTTTAGTCTTAAAAAAAAAATGCTTTGCTCTTTGGGGTGAGTGAGTGAATATTAACGTCACACTGTTGAACTACACGAGGACTTTTGGTAACGGACCTCGTCATTTAGAACCATGGTCAAGTGACGAAGACGACACCTGAGCTGACACCTTCCTCTCCTAACTACCGCGCCACATCAACTGAAGGAAGTTTCAGCCCTCTACAGATTTAAAGTGCATCACTGCCCTGCACGGCGGGTCTTTAGTGGTTCTGGGCTCGAACTCGTGATATGCCTGCCATGATCCAATACCTTGACCACTCGGCTAACACAGCCCTCCATAGGAACGCTAACCGAGAGGTCATGATCGCAAGCTCACGGTTGACATTGTTTCTATCTGGTCGGATTCAAGTTCTTGTACGGCCTTGTTCCGTTGAAGACACACCGTGTGTGGGAGAGTCGATGTACGTTAAATCTGTCGCGGCCCAAATGCTCTCTCGTTGGTATGGCGTGGAAGTTAGGAGATTTGGGGCAACAGCTCAAGTGTCATCCTTGTCACTTGACCATGGCTCAAAACGAAGAGGTCCGTCTCCAAAAGCCCTCGAGTAACTGAATAGTGCGACGTTAATTTCACTCAATCTCTTAAGTTCTGGTACCAGTTAAGACCCATTATGTAGAGAAGGGTTGGTGTATTCATGTATGTCACACAGTCAAAGTTCTTCTGTTGACTAAGTGTGAAGTTTGAAGAGAGGAGTACCGGTTCAAGTGTCGCGACCTGACCGTGGTCAAGAGGTCCATTGTTCGATAATCCTCGTGTAGCGTCTGACGTCAATAAATCTGTCAAGCGGGATTAATAATAGTTGCTCAAGATTATATGTTGTGTGTTGCTAAATAAATAAATAAATAATAAACGTGACTTAATCCAAGTGTATATTTTCCTATAAAGTCGGATAAGTCTGTACCCTGTTGCTAAACTAAGCCTAGTTTAAAGATTTCTTAGAATTTTTATAAAAAAAAAATAATTTGTGACTTTGTGCGAGCAAAGAACATGCATGAATTAGCAATGATGACATTGTAGTGATTTCAGCATTTAGGAAGCCATCAAGTTGACAAATAAAAATATATCTGATCATCTTGTATTATAAAAAAATAAACATTATTTGACGTTGCCAAAAAATGTAAGTGGTAGACTATGTTTAAATTCTGAGGCATTTTTGTAAGCTGTGTACCAATTATATTCATAAAAACATAAAGGTTTCTTTGAAAAATTCGAAGTGTTTCAAAATCTGCCTTATGATATTCGTTTTAAATCAAGTTTCGCAAAACATGTAGACATGCTGACAAAGTACCAAAAAAAAAAAAAAACCCGAAATTTGAAATAGGAAACATTAAATATTCTATAAGATATACTAGTAAACATATAACGAGAAATCTGCTCCTAACTTGAAAGTAAACTTACGCGCAAAAAATGTCCATCTTTCGTTATTTTATATTCAATCCTACAGGAAAAGTTCTAGAATTTCGATTGAACGCCATAATAATTGAGACTGATAGAAACGCTTTAGTGAGTTGTATTTCTGGCACCATCTTGAAAGTAGCTGGAGGATAAGGGATTATCCAAAAAGTGTAATTTTCCTTATTTATTCCACATACATGAACTAGTCCAGTTTTGAACAGACATCAACTTTACGTGTTTTATGCTAAATACGCAATGAGTCAACTTTATGTAATTAAATTAAAGGCTGGTTCTATTAATCATTAAAAAATGAAAATTTGTGGATATTCCTTTGCTGTCTACCTATTTTCGAAGAGTAACAAAAATACTGCTCACTGAATTCTTGACACATTTTTGAATTCTTACGATATTAAATTGATTTTTTATATAAATTGTCCTATACTGCTTGCTAAAAAAAACTATAAAAAATATTGATATCTTTTAAAAATATGAACAGTAAAATTTATTTTGCTTCAAATTTTATTTTCATTAAATATTTGATGTTCCGAATTTTAATTCATGATGTTTTTGTTTTCGCTGTCAACATTTTTGTAAAATGTGATTGCAACTTCTAGATCTTAAAAGCAAAAAAAGTTCAAAACAGTTGCAATTTATAGAAGCATTTACATTTTATGAATAATAAAAAATCTTACGAAAATATACACCAACGTTCAAATACATTAAACATTATATTTGAAAGAGACACCCTTTCCAGTTTTCTACGAAACAGGGATCAAAATACTTTTCTTCATCAATTTAATGGATGTTTTCTAAGTTCAGAAGTCATACAACGTCAATGGAAAATGTGAAAGTATAAGTTTTAAATACAGTTATACCTCAACTTACGCTCCCCTACTTGCGCGAACTCGGAGTTGAGCGGTTTTCAGACCTCATTGATTCATCTTTTATTTGAGCGCCACACAATTCGATAAACCACTCTCTCCGTTTCCTATTTAGCTAACGTACATGTCAAGATGTATCACACGGAATCAAAGCCTAGCCATAATTATTATATTTTGTGTTATTTATTCCTTGTCTAACAGTGTGTATTTATTACATGTTGCAATTGTTAGATCGTGGTTGTCATGTGTATTATATCAATTTAGATTTGAGAGACTGCAATATGTCATCTAAACGAAGTAGATACGACTTTTCTGCAACAAACAAGAAAATTTATCCTTGGAATGCAAACTTATTAAACACATCTACGTAAAAATAAAAATTTGAGTATCTGCAAAGAAGTTGGGAATATGACAGAAGGCCTTAATTTAATTGAAAAAGGGTAGAAAATCTTAGAAAATATGGACTGTAAACGAGGAGCGTAATTTTTCAACAACACAAAGAATAAAAACATTTATTAGCATCCTACGTGGAAATTTTGCGAGAGAGAACAAAATATTTGAGACGACATAATACTTTGTTATACTCCTTTCTACATCAAATCAACTTCGGTTTGCGATTTTGTGTTTGTGTAACCTAAAGCTTTATAAAACTTTTTTTTTTTCTAAATTATTATTTTTTTGCATCTCCGGCTCTAACTAAAAATAATCTATATGTATTTATATAAGATATCATCCCAAGACTTTAGTGAATTCGACTTAAGCGGCTGTCACTCGGTCCCACCTACAGAGTAAGTTTGGGGTATTAATGTACTCACAGAATTGCGAAACATTTCACCAAAATGTTGTTACTCGAGATTCGATTTTTTGTTATGAATTTTCAGTGAATGCTATTTCTACTGAAAAATAAACTTTCGTTAGCTTTTACATTTAAAATTATAAATGTATATTCTGAACCCTCCAGATCCACTAAATATGCGTCGCATAGATAGAGGGGATGATACGCGTTAAATTTGTTTAGGCTCTAAGTATTCTCGTGGCATGGTGTTTGTTGTTAGTTGACGTGTGTTTTTTTATCCTGGGAACATATGACATACAAGTAAAGAAGAACAGAAAGCATAAAATACAACAAAAGAATATACACATTTATTACAGATGATCCTAGCATATAACAAGAAGGGGTGCGCTGCTTTCCTTTCGAGACAGGAATCCATTACAGGCGAAAGACCGAGTTCTTTCCCGAAAAAGATACAACCGTGTCTTACTCGGGATTCGAACCCAAACCCACTCGGTTACAAGCCGAGGGTCATAACCACCGTACTGGCTGAGGGACACACAGCATGGTGTTTAAGTTTAGAAAGTGTAGTAGTAATTCCTGTGTCATCCTCGTCAATTAACCGTAGCACAAAGTTCCGAGTTGTGTCGCAACAACCCTAGTGTTGTTTCGTTGTTCTACACTAAATCGTGACAATCAATATCTGTCCATTTCAAATAACAAATTAAACCAATATGTATATTAGGAAACACACATAGAGACGGAGTACAATTGAGATATTTAATCATAAGTTCATGTGTCTAAATCGTAACAAGTTCATATGTCTAAAGAGTATAGTCAAATTTCATAATCTGTCTCTAAACTTAAACCTTTGTAGAGCGGAGGATTTAATAAATATCTGGTTTCTATTATATACGCCAGACTGGATTCGCATGGACAGACCCTACTCAGACTATATTTAGATATCCGTCTATAACTCCAATGACTCAATTATTCTATCTAATTACCGACACTTCAGTTGTAAACTGTTTCTCTGCTCGCCAAATATTGCAACCGTAATAAATAGTCTTGCCATGGGTACTTGAAAGGCATTACGCAATTGTAATGTAATTATATAATTGATTTCTTAAAATAAAAAATTTGTTTCAGAGATTTTTTTTCTTTAATTAATGTTCATGTGTATGTGGATCTACAGGAATGTTTCTGAAACTTTGTGGTGACCCCCTAGGGGGCGTGATAACTGCACCAGTGGAGCGCGGAACGAAAACAAAAGATTATTTTAAGGAATGTTGGAAACCTAAAATCTTATTTTTTTGACAATTTGAGATTTTTACACTTTTAACCTTTCTAAAAAAATACCTTACTTTAACATCTAGGGCAGTGCTTCTCAAACTTTAAATACTGCCGCCCCCCTTTTCAATCACAATTTTTATCGCCCCCCTTATACATTAATAATATACTGAATGCAATAATAATGCACTTTGACGTTAAAGCTACAATAAGCGATCTTTTAATTATAAACCATACAAATTAATAACGTAAGTATTAAAATTTGTATACGTTACTTTTAAGCAAAAAAAAAATTAAGTAAAAGGATAATTATTATGTTATTTTTCCTTTCTCTAATTTTTAAATTGAACATATTGCAAAATGCGGTGGCTGCTTAGAAGACAAAATATAGATATCAGCTAAATCAGTGTTTCTCAAACTGTGGGGCGCGCCCCCCNAGCTAAATATATGAAAAGAACTCAGAGAGTCAATTTCTAATCATAAGCATTTCTTATAAAAACTTAGCTTTGCAAGACAAGCCCAATTCTTAATTTAGTATTAATTAATTAGTTATAAAATACTCTGTGCAGCACACACACACACTGATACATTAAAAGTATACCGGCTGAAGTGCGCGCTCTTTGCACGAGTTCATTTATAAGAAAATAAAACATTATATTGATATAATAGCTGAATTGTAAGGAGAGTAAAGCCAAGTGCGCGACAATGTTTACAAAAATGTAAAATGATTTTTTTTACATGATTGCTCAAATTATAATTAGTTTTAAGTGAATTGTAATTTTAAGCCTCACAGAATTAGCATTTATAATTGACGTTAAGTAATAAACAATAATATAAAATTCCGATGAAGAATAATTGTATTATTTTTAATATTAGAAGTGAAAAGATTTTTACCCGGGAGCAGGCGCGCACTCGATACGGGCGAGCGGGATTATTGAGTCACCCCAATCCTTTTTTTTATATAATTATTTTATTGTACACGATACAAATCGTGATTCCAGTGAATAATTTAATTAAGAGAAAGAGTAAACTTACCTACTTTCAAGGACTTTTCAATTTTTCTTTGGTAACAAATAAACAGTTTTGCCAGAATTAACTATTTCGTGATCTGTGTGTCCCGCGCGACCATTTCCGGGTAAAAAGTGTATTCATTATGTATGTTACTGCTAAAAAACGTTTTTCGTTATGCTTTATATGTTTGAGAATACTCATAAAAATAAGTCTTGGCCAAGTAATCCTTCAAAGTGCTTTCCGTGGTTTTTCAAATATCATAAAACTCTTTTGCATGGAAAGGAGTGCAACAGAGAGAAATACATTACTTACAACTTCCTTGAGTGAGAAACACATAAGAGAGGGGTCATAATTAACTGTACCAATAACTTAGAAGGTCAAACATATTATCAGCAAAAACAGATTACACCTATAATGTGCAGTATTTCAAAAATAATTACAGTGATGAATTTCTTATGTTCCTAAATTTTTTCGATTCTGGGTCTGGGATTTGTTTTTTCTCGGAAAGAGTGGCATGTTAGATTTAAAAAGAAAACTTAATAAAAAATCTCTCATCATGGGATTATAGCAAATGAAATAAAAGATTTTTTATTTGGTTATAGGATCAAAGATAGCTAATTAGGTATTGAAGAAGTTTTTATTTTTGAGAGAGATGATTTAATATATCGCCTATAAATTATATCAGGTTAAAGTCGAGTCTGAACAGGTTAAAGTCGTATTGTAGCCTTAGCGTGTCAAAGTATTGTATTTTTCAATTCCTACTATTAGCTCTCTCTCTCTCTATTTTTTTTTTATATATTTATTTATCTTGTTCAAATTTTCAATCGTCAATAAAATACTTTCTATTCATCCAAACAAGTTCAAATATTTTTTTTAACCATGATGTTAATACGGTTTTTTCAAATATTAATTAATTAAAAGTAATTTAATTATCTATTTTTGACGTCAACTTAGATTCGTCTCTATTGTTGTAACAATGTAACTGTTGAAACAAAGGCAAAAGTTGGCGTCGAAAACCTGTTTTTCGGCCAAATTAGCCTACCGGTTGTGCATTGTTTCAACAATGCAGACAAATCATGCTCTTTTTTCAATTCCTCTACTATTAGTTCACTCTCTCCCTATATATATAGTATATATATATCTTATTCAAATTTTCAATCGTTAGTAAAATACTTTCTATTCATACATTCAAAGTAGGAATTGACTTAAAATTTTTTTATATTACTTATTGAATTAAATACATTGTTATTGTGTACGGAGAAGAGGTGGGGGGGGGGGCGATGAAAATTATGATTGAATATTCGGTCGCAAATATTGAAACCTTGAGAATCACTGATCAACAGAATTAAATTAAATAAGTTTCTATATATATATATATATGTGTGTTTTCTGTGCATTCATCACTGTATATGAGTGAGTAAAAAAGAATTAGCCTTTTATTTATAAAAAGGTAATTTTTGCAGAAAATGCAGGGAACTGAATGAAGTAAATGAAGTATTTATTATATGTGTGTATACATTTATATAATAACTAAATATTTCTTTAAAATTCTAATCTGATATACTTATCTAATTCATGCTAAGTGAAACCCCAGTAACGTTTAAATTCGCATTAAAAAATTAAAAAGTATATTTTGACAGATTTGTTCGTGTGTCCTCGTTTAAAGGATTTGAACTTCAATTTTTGATAAATTTATTCGCGATTCCTAGTAAAACAATATCTTACGCATAGCGTAATGTGAGAGTGAATATTTTATGAAACACTCGCGTTATTTCTAAAACTAACACATTTCCCTTAACTTAAACACGCGATTATATTTCTTCCCGATTTAAATTGTAGAAAAGGGATAATCCTCCCTTTTGCTTGATGCTTAAGCTGAGAGGATGCTGAATTCTTTCTTTTGATAGCTTAAAATTGCTAAATAAACGGAGTTTTATCCAGAAATTTTATTTTCCTCGACTACAATACCCTAAATGAATAAATCTTTTCATTATACATAATGCATTTCAATCCCTTATTAATCTTATTCTTAAGTTTAAGGTCACTCAGTAACCTAAAAATGACCAGAGTAGTTTTTTTTTAAATTTTTACTTAGACTTATTCTTTGCATTATTATCTTTCGATTGATGTATCACTTTTGTATGGCTGAAAATTAAAAGTTGGAACAAACTCCAGTTTTAAAATATAAGCTAACAAATTAGGTAGTTCGACAACGCCCCTTTTTTAGATGAAAAAGCTGATTAAAGCTTTTTAATAAAAAAAAAAACTAAAAAAAGAATAATAACTCTAATTAAGGAAGGTGTTATATATAAAGTACGATATTTCTGAGGCATTACAATAATGTAATTATTTTTGTGTGTGTGGAATGTATTAATTAACGTATTTTATATTAATTTCATTTCTTATTCATATGTTTTCCGTACAAATACCATATTTCAGTATTGTGTAAATAAATAAATAAAAAAAAACTAAAATTTCTGTTATGACAGAAAAAAGTTTTCTTAAACATTTTCCTTGAATTTTCTTGCTCAATTAATACTCTCAAATATTTATTATTTATAAATAAAAAAAATGGGTTGAAATAATATAAAAATGAATTACTTTAAGGTATCCAACTAAGTTTGTGTGTGGAACCTTGATTTTAAAAAAAACCCATAAGTTCATCATTTTCATGATATTTAGTGTCATTTAGATTAGAATACATGTATAAACTTGTTTTAAGGACATTATGACAAAAAATTATTTAAATACAATATTTTGGCAAAAAATTAATTTAGAATAACCTTTCTTTAAAACATTTTCCTTTTATGAAAAATGCTTCTATAATAATAATAATATTTTGGTTATATAAATTAAAGATTTCTCCAGAGAGTCTGCACTAGAATTTTTGAAAAATTCACATTATTTTCAGAGTTACTACCAATTGAAATAACTATTGGTGTTTTTTTCTTAAAATTCTACCCTCTGTTGTAGTAAAACATGGATAAATCCACTTCTAAGTTATATATTTCAAAAATTCTAGTTGAGCCTCTGTATAGAGGTCAGAGCTATATATAGGCAAAATATTATTATAATAGAAGCATTTTTCACAAAAGGAGAATATTTTGAAAATGGCTCATTCTATGTTCATTTTTTGTCAAAATATTGTACTTAAATAATTTGTTATTGTTATAATATTCTTAAGACAATTTTATATACGTTTTCTAATCTAAGTGACACTAAATATCATAAATATTATCCATTTATACGCTTTTACAAAATCACGGTTCCGAAAGTAGTCGGATACCTTAAAGGAAAATATATGGACGATGTCTTAAAGTGGTATTTTAAGATTATTATAGTTATCTTTAAAGAATTATAAACTTTAAAGGGGTTCTCAGTCTGCGTTTTTTCGATACATTAGTGAATTCTAAATGCTACTCCTTCCACAGTTATTCATCAATCCCTTCCATTTTTACCCGTGTGTTATATATAATGTATGTAACAAAATTATGGATTCTTTTTTTGTATAAATTGAATGCTTTTCTATAAAAAAGTATGATGTAGGAGATATTGGCTTTTTCATTGAATTTTAGCGTGCATATCAACATTTTATTTATTTTCTCTAAAACTAATTAAGTTATTGTAAAATAGATCCCTGAAGTTGCTTACAACATGCTTCAAAATGTAATAAAAAGTTCATGCCAATTAAACTAATAAATACAAAAGGAATAAAATTTTTTAACTTTAAAAATTTAAAAAAAACCCTTAAATTTTTAAAATTGTATGAATAATGTGTGAAAACTTTCATCTCGTATCTTTTTAAAATATGCTAAAATATAATTTTTAAATACAGTAACACCTGTTTTTGTGCGGTAGATTAGGGACAGCATAAAAATAACCGCACAAAAAATATTTGAAAATTTCATAAATTCTTACATATAACAAATTCTGTGCGAAATACTAAAGAATTTTTTTATGCGGTGGAGAGGGGCCGCATAAAGAAAAAGTCACACTTATAAATTACGCCAATCATTTACGAAATTTATGAGAATGTACTATTTTGACAAAATAAATAATTAAATTACACATGGAAACATTTTTAAAATATTTAGTTTTGCATTGTATACATGGAGAAGTTTACAAAAGGCGCATGCACAATTCACCGCTACCATCGTAATCCAAAGCGCTCCTCTTCTTGTGATGAATTAGTTCAAAAATGCTTTCGTCACTAGAAGATACAGTTTCAATTGATTTATTTTTTGGCGCCATAAAGTAAGAGAAGTTTTTGTGATGAAGTTCAGTTGGTCACACACACACACACAGTTGCTTGTAAATATCATGATATGCAAGATCGAAGCTCATTTTGAAATTTTCCATTCCTTTCGGAATGAGTATCTATTTTAAGAAAATGCTTTCCCAATTTGTTGGAAAGCTATATTCCAGCATATATTTTAAAGGCTCTCAAAGAATCCGGTTCATCTTGTCTGTCTAGATAATCTATCAAATTATTAATAATACCACTGTCATTGAAAGTTTCATCTTCAATCAAGCGCTGGCCGTTGGTGCGTTGACAGAAATCAACTGAACGTGCATTGTCGAGAGACTATTTATAATAAATGGAGAGAGAGAGAGAAAACATCTTGAAGTGTACATATGTACATTACAGTGGCTTAACGTACATCCTCTCCACCCCACCTCACTGGGGAGGGGGGATCGGGACTAGGGACCCCAAGGCTTGACTGACACCAAGTACGTATTTACCTAATTTATAAAATATTAATGCAAAACCTGAATTTTTGCAAGGGTGCCGTAACATTCTCTGTTGCGTCACTGGTACATTGATAGAAAGCATTACAGTGGCGCCAAAGCCGTTGAAATTCATATACCGTATAAAAAAAGGATCGCAAAGAAAAATCGCACTAAAATAAAATAGCATAAAAAATGACCGCATAAAAACGGGTTCTTCTGTACATAAATAAAAAAAAGCTATTCAAAGGTTACGGTTAAATGATTCTCATTATTACTTTATTTATGCATACCCCTTAAAGGGGAAAATAAACATGTAGAATCTGTAGTTGATACATTTAGTTCTTTATTAAATGCTCTCAAAGAACGTTTTGAGTAGAACAGGTTGCTAATTCTCTATTATTATATAAATTTAGGAGTCTCTATCAAAAATTTGTTTTTTTGTTGACTGCATCAAAAGTAAATTAAGAGCATGTTAAAATTTCCAGATCTATAAAACAAAGCAATTTATCGGAAGTAATATAAAAATGATTCTTCAAAAGCTTGATAAAGAATCAAGAAAGCAATTTCACTTAACTTTAAAACCCAATGTAGCTGTTGAATTTAAAAATGCAATTCAGGTGCAGATTGCACTAACTGTAACCCATTTCCAGAATTATGGACTGAAATGCTGAATTTTCCAACCTTGAAGCTAAACAGGTTGTAGTTGAAACAGTTACATAAGAGAAAAGTGTTATTTATGCGAAAGATGCATCAGTAGTTTCCTAAGATAATAAAAGCAATGGGCTCAATTCATGTGACTTCATAGTCACATGATAGTGAAAGCCACGTGATTCTAGCCAATCAATTTAAAACTCATGTAACGTCACAGTCACACGATAAAAACTATCTAGTGTTTCCAGCTAATCCGTTCACGCGCTACGGTGTTGCCAAGTTTTGTTCTTTGAAGAAACTTTCTCTTAAAAAGTACATATGTATACAAAATGCATTTTATTTGAAAGTATAAACATAAAATATAATTTTTTTAATTTAAAAAAAACTTTTTGAAGAATTTTTTTTCTAACATTTAAACATCTTTACCCAAATACAAAATCTGAAATATTATCAGAGTTTTACAAATAGAACAAGTACAATTAGTTTAATGTTTGTTTTGAATTCAATGGAAAACACGTGTTCGTTTTTATCATGTGATTCATAAATTGAGCCCATTGCCCAGTTTTTCTAAAAATGGAAATAAAGAGTTAGATAGAAGGGGGACGGAGGAAATAATCTATAATCGAATTTTTCATTACTTAACTGTTGAGGACTTAGTTCCGAAAATTTATCTGTCGTTTAATATACTGTAGATGTAGAAGGTATATTGATACGATTAAGGAAAATTATTGTAGAATAGCAAGCCTATTTTCATTAACATGTTGACGATTAAAAACGACACACACAAAGTTAATATGAGCAGCAACAGACATTAATGGAACGTTATAACTAAAAAGCGCGGCGTCAATTTTTCCTAGAAACGGGAACCTTTATACAGAGAAGCAACCGGAAGTTCTAAAATTAACATGGCTTCCATGGACGGATCTTGTGATTGGCAAAAAGTTATCGTATGAGGGGATTACATAAGGGATAGTTAAAATATGATGTGTGTGTGTGTGTTTAAATTTATAGTAGATAAATTTACGATTACATCCCGTTAAGAGGGTAAGGTAATAGTTAATAATTTACGTGAGACTTCTGACGGGTCAGGACCATTACAAATTTAAAAATTTTTAAGATGAAATTAACGTGAATTATTACATACAAATATAAACATGGTCTGTTTATCTAAATTCTCTTGTCCGATCTCTAGAATGAGACATTACTTAGTTCATTTTTAAAAAGACAGAAGATTCGCTACTGCAGGCGAGCTGGAAGTGAAAACAAAGGAAGCTGCCCCTAGCGTTTTTCAAAGGGTGGAAGAGGTAAAAGGCAACATTTCTTTCCAAGGATTTCCAATACAAGGAGACAAATAATATTACTTCCATAATTCATCTCGATGATACTGTGGTAGTCTTCCCCAAATGAACCATTTTCTCTTGGGGATTTAGCGACGTCTCAACGGTCAAGTAGTTTCGCGTGGGAAAGTATTCCAGACTGGACACACCGATCCTTCTGTTCTAAGGGAAGTAAACCTTTCATCTCCCTTGATCCAGCGGACAGTGAGGTGGCCAGCGCGATTCCCCGACTTCGTACTACCGAATTCAAAATCCACCTCGTGGACCACTTTGACCATTAGTGAAATAATTGTCCTGGTTACGTCCAAGCTGAAGTAATTTTACACCACGTGTTACTCTCGGGACGTATTCCAGCTTTTAAGAGACACCTGAAGGGGAACCCAGAGATTCGATGCGCTAAGGAACTTCACAAACACTAGGGAGACACTTCTACAAGCTTCAATACTCCACACGGTCTCTCTCATCGATCGAGACTTCCAGCACACTCTCTCACATTAACTTTCACACTTACTGTAGGGCTGCGGTAGCCCAGTGGCCAAGGTATCAAATCATGGCAGGCGTGTCATGAGTTCGAGCCCAGTACCACTAAAGGCCCGTCGTGTAGGGCAGCGATGTACGTTAAATCTGTCGAGAGCTCAAACGCCCTCCGATTGGTGTGGTGTGGTAGTTAGGAGTTTTTTATTGTCTTGCCTTTTTATTACGTCTTGGACCACAATTGCTTATGTTGCAAAGTTTGTCTACGCATAGCATAGCGAATTTCGTTGACACAGCTGCATTTAATGTTTATTTGTATTATATTTACGATTTTTAAGAGTTGTTTAACAGGGCTATTTCAGCAAAAGGAGAGAAAGGGCAAGATTGTAAGTGTAACAGAGAATTTCAAATTTGGTGAATCTAAAAATATGGCACTATTAGTAAAGGCGACAAAGCTGTGTGTGATTTATGTTCTGAAATAGTGGTATGTGGAACATCGTCTGTAAAATGACATTTTGAAACAAATCGCAAATCCTTTTATCAAAAAAGTGAATCACAGCAGAAATAATTAATTGCTTAAAAGCCGATTGGCAAACAGGTGATTCCAATTGAGCATGCATTCTACTAAAAGTAATATCTTACAATCTCTCTTAATATAAGTTATTTGTCGTCCACACAACAGAGCTTACACTAATGGTTTTTTTAATTTGAATTACACGTATAACTAAAACATTTACAACTATACTTTACAAAAAGGCATTTTTTCGTAGTAAATAGTTTTGTGTTTTTAGTATTTAGTTTTATTTTTTTTGCGATACTCGCAAGTCAAAATTATTTGATGGCACGTCTTTACCTCACTAAACACTTTAGAAAAAATCGTCCGGTTGATCCATAAAGGTGCGCTACCCCTGGTCTACAGCGTACTCATAATATTTTTGAAAAAGCTTCGCTAAAACAAGGAAAAAGTAAGATTAAAAGACTAATGATATAAATTAGATACTTTTGAATTACGCAGTATGACTTTACTAGGAATGATATTTGTTTGTGTTTTTCTAAATCTTCTAAAATATATATATACGAAAATCGTTTATTGTGTACTTTGCGGTTTTGTTTTACACAATAAAAGCCTTTAGTTTAATTTAAAATTATATCAAAGAAACCCCCGCACGAAATACGGGAATCTTTAGAAGATGAATGAAAATATTTTTGCGGAAGCAAATTGAATTCATTCGAAAGAATTCGAAGAATCTGAAAAATCCTCGATTGCTAAGATGCTGAGAGAATGCGGAATTGTGATTGAAGTATAGAGATATCTCTTTAATTGAATTCTCTCTCTCTCGATTTTTGAGGTTTAGTAGAAGAGGCTGCTATTTTATCTCTATACGTTCTTATAAAAACAATTTTAATTTCGAACTGTCAATCGACTCTCAGTTTATCTGCTTAGAAGGAAATACATATGTTTCTGGATCATGTATTGTTGATGCACATTTAATTTTTTCCCTTGGGGGATATTAAATGCATTTACTTGCAATTTATTCCCTACCACCAAATCTAATATTTATATAGAAGAAGAATTATTATTAAAATTTGAACATTATAGCGAATGATATAAAGAAATAACACATTACGCTAGTATTCAATATTAAAATAATTATGTTGATCGGTGTTCGAAGATTTTATGCAAATCAGCCACAAAGTACAAGACAGTTCTTTAAGAGCGATGAGAATTTATTATCGTAAATCCAATCTTTTAAATACAGGATTCGAAAGCAATATTAGCAGAATAAATCTCGGAAGATCTTCACACATTTAATAGCAATCAAACACAATTATCAGCGTTTAAAATACACGTATGCAAAAGATTATTCACAAGCACAGCCGTGCTAATCTCTAGTCAAAACAGTGCTCACTAATCCCTGGTTGAAATGACTGACTGTTTGCATGCAGTTTGTATGGAAGTGGTAAACTAGTGTCCTGGATTACGAGCTCGTGGCTAACGTGGCATGTGTTCGAGCCCTAACGTCACTAAAGACCCACCGTGTGGAGGCCTGTTTTTCGTTAAATCTGTCACGGCTCAAAGTCCTCCCGTTGGCATGACATAGTAGTTTGGAGAGAACCAGCTTCGGTTTCATTCTCATCACATAACCATGGCTCAAAACTACGAGATGGTCCGTTGCTCTTGAGTTTTTTTATACTGCGATATTAATTAGTACACACAGCTTGTAATCTGTTTATTCGAAGAAAAAGTCTTTGTGAAATCCCACGTATGAAAATACGCTCTTTGTTCGTGGGCGCACCTCATAGACCTCATAGCTCCAATAGCTGAGTTGTCATGGGCACTAACTCATAGATGGGGTAGCTTTTGTCGCGTTGTGGGATCACCATAGATCTGCGTATACAGGGGTTGATGCACATTGCACTTGTCGAGAGTTTAAGTATCCACAAGGGCGTGATGTAAAAGCTTGAAGAGAGTGAGGTACCTTTTGAAATGTCATCTTTGTTACTCGACTGTAATTCGAACTTATGAAGTCCAACACCAAAATCAGTTTTTCGTGTATTTTGTTTCATTTGTAATTATAATATATATTTATTTTCTTCCCCTGTATTTTTTAAATCATTGTACCTTTTACATACCTTTATATTTCAAACCTATTTAATTCCTGTTCAAACAAATTTTGTTAAAACTTACCTTCTCCTGCAAAAAAAAGTTGACCAATAAAAGCCAAGTACGGGAGTGGCTGTTTCTGAAGGATGGGGAGACGATTTTTGTCTCTTAGCTTTTTAGAGAGATTTCGGTCATATTTGAATTTCTGCTAATGATCTGATTGATTGAATATTAACGTCGCACTGTTCAGCTACACGAGGGCTTTTGGCGACGGACCACGTAATTTTGAACCATGGTCAAGTGACGTGGACGACACTTGAGCTGGCACCCCCTCTCCTAACTACCACACCACACCAACGGGAGGACGTTTCAGCTCTCGACAGATTTAACGTGCATCGCTGCCCTACACGGCGGGTCTTTAGTGGTACTGGAATCGAACTCGTGACGAGGCAAGCCACGGTCCGATACCTATACCACTCGGCTACCGCGGCCACGCTAATGATCTGAAGTGCAACGTTAAAACAAGATCCAATCGGATCACGATTTTATCGGACTTTTTAAAAAGTTATGTTGATGGATTAACATTCTCAAACCCTTTTATCATAAAAATAAAAGGTAAAATTAATATATAAAAAAATTCATTAATTTCTCCATTAAAAGCTATCAATAATTGTTGAGTGGAAAGGTTTGATTTTTTTAAGCAGCACTGTGCCTTTTTAAAGTACTTTTTTGAAGACATGAAATGTCTTGTATAGAAATTCTGGACGCGTAATGCGATCTGATTGATTAATGGATAGCTTAATGCACTTTACCTCCTTCAATTGGGAGTCTAGACTACTTTTTGAGTAAAACTATTCTAGACAAGCGGGAAGGCTGTTGATTGGCGGAACGCCCACACAGCTTTTACAATCCATATTTAAAATCCACTTTTATATTATTACTTTCTTGAGCAATCTGGAGATCGAAAATTCGATTAGCCTGTTTTTCACATCAGCTAGCTCTAAGCAAATTTTGCGACATTTAATTGAGTTAGTTCAATAAAAGCTTCTTATTGTTTTATAATAAAATAGAATAGGCGCTAGAAAAAGCATTGAGCCGCATCTCTAATAAAGTTTTTGCTTATTCTTCGTGTATAAAATTGAATCACCTAGTGGTGAAAGAATTGGTTTCGTTAATTTTGTCGGAAATAAATAGTTTCAATTCCTTTTTATATCCGTTTGTGCCTATTAGATAGGGCCAAATTAAACGAAATGACTTCTATGTAGAAAACTGATATATTCGTGGAAACATTTTGATTCATTATATTTTATTAACCTTTACTTTATGACAGAAAAAACTTCTGTGTTTTCCATTACATATCAACCAAATGGTATCAATTGACCGCAGTATACGGAGAGATGCTATTATATTATGATTATAAATTCATGTATATTTGAAAACAAAATAAGTTAATGCTTTCCCTAAAAAGGCCAGGGGACTGATTTAAATACTTCATTATGTTCCGAAACAAAATATTCATTTAGATAAAAAACAAACAAACACGTACGATTGTTTTAATAAAATTATTTATCAGACTTTATACGAATGAGAATAGTTTAAAACACACATTGCTTCCAATAGAATGTCAAGAAAGATAGCGGAAAAAGTAAATATTAGTTATCGAAGAGTTAGATTCAAACTACATCCTGCCGATATGAGTTGAATGATTATTGACGTCACACTTTTTAGCTACTTTGAGATGCATCACCAATAACCCAAGTTTTGAATCTTAGTCAAGAGACGAGAGCATAACGTGAGAGCGCACCCAGCTCTCCACACTTCCGCAACATACCAACATTAGGAATGTGAGCCTCGGTAGGTGTCACATGCATCAGCCATTCTGCGCGAAAAGTCTTCTGTAGTTCCAGGACCCAAGACATGACCATTCCAGCCATGACTTCGAGACTGATGACTCGCGTTTTGCGGCCGTAACTACCTGTCAGCGATTGAAACTTTATAGTCAAAGCATATCTGAATATACCCATAAATAGCTGTGGATTTCTTGCCACAGAGCTGTGAATCGGCTTCTCTATGTGTATAGTCACCTCACGTGCAATGACTCCTGCATCCTTAAAAATATTGCGCGGTCTTGGGCATCACCCTGGCAACCTTTGACACCAGGAGGAACCCCTATCCACATACGAACCGGATGTAACTCGAAGCTAAAACCGCCGATCTCTGTCATCCCCAAAGCCCTAGAGAGGGCACGGAGAGAGTTACAGGAGATGATCAGGAAACTCCTCCCTCACAAGCCACTGAACTTCGACTCTAATAATCTAATGAAAAAGTTTAATAACTTCAATGTATAATCTGAAAATAATACCTGTGACGTAAGTAAACTAAGTATTTAAATTAATCAATATCACGTTACCTTATTTATCTCAAACGTCACAATAGTATATTAGAAAATATCATAGGATACATCTGAGATCCTCAAATTTGTGGCCGGCGTTATCGAGTAGCTTGCTCCAGTCCGGTTGGCTCTTAAGATCTGTTATGTAGAGGGGCTAATTAACGTTAATAATGACGCGCTTCCTCACGCTGGAGTGGTGTTGATGTTGCGAGAGTAAGCTGTCAGTTCACGTATCGTCTTCGTTACTTGATTGAGGTACAAAAATTATGAGGTCTGTCGTTTGTGTTTTGTGCGACGTTATTAAGCACTTATTTGCTCGTTTCAAAGTTATGTGGCCAAAAAATTTGTAAGACGCAGGAGTACATAAATGGGCATTATGTTCTCCGAAATGTCTTAAACTTTTCATCTTCCAATTGGCATGATTGTTATTTGTTCCAATTTAAATGGGGGCTGCGGTAGCCCAGTGGTCAAGATATCTGATCATGGCAGGCCTGTCATGAGTTCGAGCCCAGTACCGCTAAGGACCCGCCGTGTGGGGGAGTGATGCACGTTAAATCTGTCGAGAGCTCAAACGTCCCCCCGTTGGTCTGGTGTGGTAGTAAGAAGAAGAGTGTGCCAGCTCGGGTGTCGTCCTCGTCACTTTACCATGGTTCAAAATGACGACGTCCATCTCCAAAAGCCTTTGTGTAGCTGAATAGAGCGACGTTTATATTTACTAACTCACTCATTAAACAATTTCCACTGTAGTAACTCCACGAAAAGAAGGCGGTAGTTAAAGTTTGAAAGTCGAACTATGGTTAAATTAACTGTACGACGTATCTTTTCAATCAGCGCTTTCAATAGAACAGAGTAATAAAATTTAATGGGTTCTCTAAAGAAGGCGGTACGTTTTAAAACAAAAGTTAATCTATGAGAGACAATTCTGGTTAAAATAATTGTTCATTACTTCCAATCAGCATTTTGATTTGAATCTGAGCAATAAAATTGTAAGATCGTCTAAGAGTAGGCGGTACTTTAAAAATAGAGGCCGAGCTATTGGTTAAATGGATCGGAACTTTCGTCCAATCAGCGCATTCATTAGTATCGGAGCAATTAAATTTAACCTAGCAAAGAAGCCCGTACTTTTGAAATAAAACTAATCTACTATGATATTGAATAAAATAATTGGATTTACATCCAATCAACGCTTTGTTGTACAATTTTTCAGCAATAAAATCATTAAATCCTTCAAAGAGAGCTGGACTTCTTTAATGTAAAGGCCTAACTATGATTACATTTGTTAAATTAGTTACGGCTTATATCCAATCACCTTTGTTATCAGAATTTGGGCAATAAAGAAGGCGTTACTTTAAGTGGAAATGTTTAGCTATTCCTCTCTACATTGGTTAAATTTACTGAAACTTTCATCCAATCAAAGGTTACATTTGAATTGGAGCAATGAAATTTAATTATTGCTTAAAAAAAGGCGGTACTTTAAAAATGTAAGCGACTCTAGGGTGCCATTGGTAAATTTAAATGTGCGTTTTATCCAATCAGCTCTGCAATTAGTATAAATAAGTGTTATAAAGAAGTGATATTTTTAATTATAAGGCGATCTGTGGTGACATGTGTGATTTGCATCCAACTAACGCTTTTTTGAGCAATTTCTACAATAAAATCATAAAATTATTGAAAGAAGGCGGTAATTTATACCTTAATGGTAATTTAAATATGGTTACGTTGGTTAAGTTTATTCACACTTACACCCAATTATAACGCTTTCATTAGAGTCGGAGCGATACAATTTTAATTAATGGCCTAAAGAAGACTGTACTTTAAGAACGTAAGGGAATCAAGGGCTCCATTAATTGAATTAAACGTGAATTTTATCCGATCAGCACTGTCAGTAGTATCTGGGCAAATAATTTTTTTAAAGTATAAGGAATGCGTTATTTTAAAGATAAAATCGGTTTTTGTTTACATTTATTGATTCAAATAATTACGACTCATATTCAATGGATGCATTTTGTATGATTCGTTGGAGGCTGAACAAAAATGCAATACACGTTGTGTTTACGATGTGGTTGGCTACGTTGTTAAATGCGCACATTGAACTACGTTCTTTGTGTTGACTGCGTGGCCCTATCTGAAAGGATGTTCGTCATGTAATATTTATTTGGCCCATCTTTATAGAAATTAGGTTTTTTGCCTAAAATTATTTTCATAAAGCATTTTACATTAGCATTTACAGATTAAAGCTTTTTCGCATAAAATCCTTATGGAACAGACATTGAAAACATTCTTTGCGTTTTGTATCCTCAGACTTTGATTAGTTCATTTATTTTTTTGAAGTTTGATTTAAATATTCAAAATATTTCTTTTTATTTCTAATGGAGTTGCGGATTGGTATTTTGATATTGCAGATCTTGTACATTCCCCGGGAGCTGGAATCACTTTTTAGTGCTACACCATGTATGTGGTATACCAATTACCGCAAGTGATTTTTTACGCCCAAATCCTTCCCAGAGGAAGGAACCAGACCTCTGACTATGTGAAACTGAACTAGGAATTTAACTTTGGCAAAAAGGCTACCAAGCCAAACAGGCACTCAAATGATATTTAGCATACCGCACAATTATAGTACTTGGATGCTGTATATTTTTCATCATGAAAATCCATAGACTTGGGCTGGGGGTGAACCCGCAATCGTGGGCATACAAGGTCAGCGCTAAACCAACTACGCCACCCAGCCAGCATATCTAAAATATTACGTTTATCATTTAATAAGATATTTACTTGAATATTACTTTTGCTGAGCAGAGATTAGCCAAGAAGAGAGTTTTCAAAAGTCACCCCGCAAGGAGGTTAAGGGGGCATTATAGGTAAAAAAAATCCTTTTTTTTTTCAAATATTAGACCTACTAATGGGATTGGCAAATATGATTTTTTTGTTGAGCACAGGTATGCTATAAGAGCCTTTTTTTAAAAGTTAATTTGCAGTAAACTTAAAATTAACTCATACAAACATAAGTTCGTTAAAGTTTTCTTATTTTCTTTCAACTATGTTATCACAATAGAACTTTTGGTGAAATGGATGCATTTCATGCCCAAAAGATATTAAAAGATTGTAATTAAAAGAAATGAATGACCCTTTTTAAATATTATTGTTCCAACATGTAACATTCATGCAATTCACAAAAGCTATGTTAAATGGACCGTGTTTGTGAAATTTTGTGTCATTATACTACGTATACTATGTTTTTCTATATTGTGTTACTTTGAACACACTATACATTCTCACTATATGTGCTCAGGCAGCTGTTCTGTTAAAAAAATACTTGCGGGATTAAAAAACGAGTATCGGATTTGAAATAGGCTTTAAAAATACTTAAGAATTAGTAACAATATTCTTAAGATGGTACAATAATTCCATTAAGAAAAATTACATGAAACTCAAAAATAACACACACACACAAAAGAGTGCGTGAAACTTTTTTTCCACCATAGTATACTTTGAAACTGCATTTTCAAATTTTTAGTTATAACTACTAGGTCTACAGAATTAAAATTTGGCAAGCTTGTTTCCTCTGTTGACTAAAAACCGAATTTTTTGGAAATCGACTCACAAGGGAGATTGCGGAGGCGTTGAAGATAAAACTCAGTTATGCCGGTCCGTCGCCAAAAGCCCTCATGTAGCTGAACGTTAACATTCACACACAACCCATTTTAAATGGTTTAAATATCCTAAGCTTCGGTGTTCATTTTGCTTGAGAAGTTAGTGGCTCACTTGACCATGGTTCAAAATGACGAGGTTCGTCGTCAAAAGCCCTCGTGTAGCTGAACAGTGCGACGTTAATATTTACTCACTCACTTTTAGAAGTCAGAGAGTTTTTATTAGAAAAATATATTTCATTTTTTATAACATGGGGGATTTTAACGAGTTCACCCGAGTTTTAGTCGAAATTTTTTATCCCTTTTGAAATTACTATGAAATGTTTTCCTTGAAATTCTTTTGTGGAATAAGTTTTCTCTCTCTCTCATTCCCGATACTCTTTTATAAATTTGCTTTGAAATGCGAAGACGAATTAACACATTTACAATCAGTCGTAAAGGAATACTGCATAAGGAGATCAATAAAACCAAAAAACTGTAAATATTAAAACAGAGATAAATAACTTTTCAAAAATGCGGCAGAAAAATATTTTGTCAAGCAAATAAACTGAATTCACTTAAGAAACAGATTTTGAAGAGAGAATTTATGTCATGTCTCTCTAATGGTAAAAAAAGTATAAGGAATTTTTTTTTGCATCGAAAACTCTACAAAACTATTTTAAAATTCTTTCTCCATTATCAAGCAACAAATATTTACATATTTCATAAATTCTGCTTTGAAAGTTTCATCTTTATTCTTTGAGTGTTTTTTCCCCTGAAAATATCTTTTCTTTAATAAAAGTAAGAAAATATGTTTTGATTATTTTGGACAAAAATTCAAGAGAAAATACTAAATTTATATAGTCTTTTGAAATTCTAATTATTTATAAAACTGTGACATATGAACAACAAAACCAATTTTTTTCTGTTGTGCTTATTTTTATGAAATGGGGTAACTGTGAAAAATGTTAACTATAAGTTTTTAAGAGACGAAATTCTCAAACAAATTTCAATCAGTTCGAATATGACAAATTTGTAAATAGAAAACTAATTAAAACATATTTTCCAGCGTTTCTATTTGATTTCTGTATAATAGCAAATAGTTGTAAGGGAATGTGTTAATTAGTAAATTGATTAGAGATGGGGACACAGTGCTTTTGCTCTTAATTAGCGGAAATTCGATTGAATAGAGAACATGATTAATTTTGTATCCAGCTTTGCATCAGTTTTCCTTCCAGTTTGTGACAACGATCACGAACATAAAAACTCGGAAGTAGATTAAATCTATGGAATTAATATATAGCTAATTAGCGCCGTCTGGTTTATATCGACTGACAAAGAAACTCATTAAAAATTCCTTAAAACTTCTATCGTGCTTTGATCTTTTACTGTGTATGTTACTTTTTTAAAAAGATTGTACACATCTAATTTAAAACATAAGAATAACCTCATTAAAAGCATTGCGTTGTTTTATAAAAGGTTAGAAATCTGTCAAAAATGAACAACGGAGACGAAAGAATTATGAAGTGTTCGCAGTAGGTTGTGTGTGATTCGTGATATATTTCTCTACTTCGTAAACCAGTGCTTCTCAATGTTGCAATATTCGCGAATCAATATTTGAACATAATTTTCATCACGCCCCTCTCATACGATAACTATGTATTGAATTCAATAATACTATACTTTGACGCTTAAACTACAATACGACTTTACCCTCGAAGCGCTCCCAGCTTATATAAACGTCTCGCTAAACCAAAGCCTTCATTTCCTCGGACGTATATATACGTCTTTCCGCAGTATGATGTTTTCTGTGCACTGCTATCCATAAAATTATTCCGAACGCCTTGGAATGCAATAAAAGGAACTTGACAGTGTTTGCGAAGGAATTAGTTATTTCAGATTATTTTTTTGCTCCTTTATTCCTACCCCCCCTCCCAATACATCACATACGCACGCCTATGTGGAAAACGGTTGGCATTGGGAAGCGATTTGCGTAACTGTTAATCGGCAGTTAAGGGATTAATTATAAACCGTACAAATTATCAAGATAAGTGCTAATTTTTGTTTTTAATTATATATATGACAAGCCCACTGGGTCACTGGTAATTAAAAAACTTGTACTTAACTTAGTATTGTTAAGTTAATTATAAAATACATTGTGTAGCACTGATATATTTATAAGTGTAATAAATTAGTGTAAATGTGTATTTTATTTTTTTATTATGTCAGAATGTATTTTGTTTGTTTACTTTCAGTAAATTAATAATTTTTTAAAACAATCTTTTGTGCAACTTTTCAACAGGCTCGCGCCCCCCTTGTAGAATTGTCACGCCTCCAAAGGGGGATGCACCCCACAGTTTGAGAAACGCTGTCGTAAATTAATAGAAAGTCCATATTGCGATGATGTAAATTCAGGTTGCGGTAAAGTATTCATAATTGGGTACTTATCCGTTTTGCTGACACAAGCATAATACAGTTGTTAAAAACAACACAACCGACGCCAAACGGAATATTCTAGCTGGTAGCCTGTTACCGCATTTTCAAAACAAGTCACGGTATTTTCTTATCAGTGACGTCTTTTTCACAAACCGTCACTTGACCATGGTTCAAAATTACAAGGTCCGTCACCAAAAAGCCCTCGTGTAGCTGAACAGTGCAACGTTAATATTCACTCACTCGCCAATGAAGCTTGCTTGGTGAGTTCTGCGCTGGCGAAACGGAAAAGTACTCTTAAATACTGAGTACTTTTTTTTAAGAGCAATTAATGTCTTTTCTTTTGACCAGTCTTCAAGGCAACCACTGTAGATTTTTTTAACGCAGACAACCCAAGAAAAAGCGTTTGGTAATTTTGCTCATCTATTTAGAATTTATAAGTAAAAGTTCTAAGGACTTATTAAAAATGTTTATTATTATAAGTGGGTTATTTATCAATTTTTATATGTGTACTCAAAGAATGTGAATCTTTGCATTATTAATAACTTTAATTCAAAACAATTTCTCATTTCAACAGACAGAATAGGCACCTTTTCCACTTAGAGGGTTTTATCACTATGTATATATTTAACAAATCTCCTTTTCCCCATTTCGAAGAAATCTTGTTTAAAAACGTTTGAAATGCATATTAATTTTTTCTTTAAAAAAAATGCTGAATATATACCAGCATTGTACATTCTACGAAACATACTTCAACACAATGCCCAGTGGCTGAATGGTTAGTGCATCGCTCTTCAACACCACAGGTCCGAGGTTCTAACCCTGGGCTGGACAAGGTTGACTCAGCCTTACATCAATTCATTGGGTCGATAAATGAGTACCAAGCTTTCTTGGGGTTTCACGTCAGACCACCTGATCAGAACATCTGCTCATGCACCTCAGGGCGCAAGGTGACGTATACTGAGTTGGGCACAGTAGGCCTTGGTTCTCATGGGCTGCTGCGCCACTTAGTTAAGTTTACTTCAATGCAGTAATTCGCATCTATACAACACTAGTTATGAACTAATATTATAAAATTAAAAATAAGAACGCTGTATTACTTGCCAAATGGGTCAAAATTTGAGTATCTGATATTGTGACGTTTGTGAAAATTTATGAGTAGTGTGGAACTTAAGAAATTAAATAAATGATTTATTACGTACACCGCTATTCAGGTTACAATTTATTAAAACTAGTGACTATTTCCATTTTAGAGAATGTTATTTGTGTGAAGGAGGAAAACATAACCGTTCTTTCCAGTGTTTCTAAAATGTGTGTACATATATGTTCTTTCCAATAGTGAAAGCAGTCGCTTCCGACACCTCGGATCCGGCTTGTAGGAGGAGTGTGGTTTTCCTCATGGCCATCGGTTGTCGGAGTGATGTCAGATGAAAGTACCCCGAAATATTTTATGCATGCACGTGTGGGTGTGAATGGCATGATGCTATTTACAAAAAAAAGTTGATTTTACAGCTGGTGGTGGGAAATCTTTACAATATCTTATGTTCGAAATTTGTATTAAAATAACGTATTCGTTTTATGTTACTTTTTATACTCAAAGGAAGGGTCTCACTCAGCAGAGGAGTAACAATGTAATCTTTCTACCATTATGCATCGACACATGTGTTAGTGACAATCATGGCGAAAAATGTGAAAATAAAATCAAGTCTCGTGTTGGTGAGAAATTTCTTCACAAACTACCTCAAGCTTTGGTGGGAGCGAGCATATTGAAAAGTAGATAATAAAAGATTTAAAATAAATATTAATTAACTGAAAAGAAGCAGAACACACAAAATACTATCAGACATAACAAAAATTAAATACGCATTTATAGTGATAAAATATACTTATAAATATATCGGCACTGCACAATGTTTATGATAAATAATTTATCAATACTAAAATGTAAACAAGTTAAGCAATAATTCCTCCCAAGGGGTTGTCATATACAAAATTTAATCTTATTTTAATAATTTTAAGATTTATATTTAAAGTCGCACATTGTAGCTTTATCGTCACAAAGTACATTTTTTTTTTAATTCATTACATAATTATTGTATGCGGTGGGGGGGAGGGGAAGATTTGATGAAAATTTTGATTGGAAATTGGGTAAAAAATATTGAGAGTTACTTCTCTAAGATTAAAAACACTATGTTTAAGATGAAAAAAATACCGTTTATACCTTACAACAAACCGTTCTTGAAATTGGCGTACCTTTTTATGAATAGCAGTGTAATACGCATGTATTTCCATTTTATAGTACTGGTAAGGTATTGGGTAAAATAATAAAAATCTTATGGATTGCTTAAAAATTAATTTCAGTAGAATATTTATACATATGCTGTTGAACGCTCATTTCTGTAAATGGCTATGTTTGTAAATGGAAATGATTGTATTCTTCTAAATCTATTGCGAATAAATTATAAAGCTAAAACAAGTTGCCTAATCTCCATTTGTTGAAAAATGGAATATTAAGGAAGGAGATTCACCAAGGTATATTCGTCGCTGAAAATGAGTTGAACGTCCTACTTTTTCAATCGAATTTCATTTCCTAAGCTACGAGTAATCAGCGGTTGAAAATGACTTCCTGAGAAAGAAGTTTAACTGTAATTTCGGAGCTATTTATGGCGTTGAAGCTAAGTTTGGTTTCTGTTCCATAAAAAAGTAATCTCGCAGATAATTTATTTTAAATTGAGTGGAAGATGTGTCATTTAATAAAGTAGTAGGTTCACAGAATGTTTTACTCGAATACGAAGCGCAGTTTTTTAATCAAACTATTTAAAAACGTTTCTATTCCTAGAAAGGTATTGTTCGACAAGTATTTGAAATAATAAAAGAACGATTCGACCCACAAAGATTTTTTTTTTGTAAGTATTTAAGTTTTTGGTTAGCATTGGTTTAGTTCTCATTGATATATGGGCTTAGTATTTTTGCTGTTTATATTTTTAAATTTGTCACTTTGAATTTTTCTGCAGCTCTTTTGTTTCTTCTATCATTTGGTGATGTAGGCTTTTCTTATTAGTGTAGTATTTAGGTTTTAATTTTTTTTAAATTATTTATAGCCTTACAAATAAATTTTTCTTACATTACTTTTTTTCTTTCAACACAGTAATATTGATCAATAAAGTGGGAGGTTGGCGCCTCAAAGCAATGTCTGTCTACATTTTCATAATTCTACATATTGTTTGGATTTGGGTTAAATTTATAGCAACTTTGTAAATTATTGATTACTAGTGTTTCTGATTTTCCGGGTTTTTCCATTCCCAGGAATGTAATTGCCGTTCCCGGAATTCCCGATAATACATCAAAATTTTAAAAAAATTAAAAACAAGTTCTTTTTAAATAAAATCAATAATTATATATAATAAGAATAGATATAAATATTCTGCAATTAATACTTATTTATATAATGAGGTAAAAATATGAAAAAAATATATAATATATTGATTATTCATTTTTAAAATATGATTTCAGAAATCATAAGCAATTTATACTTTTATCACTCAGCTTTGTGACGATCAATCCGGCAGCAGAAAATGCTCTCATGGCTTCAACTTAAGTTGGAAAATTTTTTTATAAAGCCTCACATAGTTTTATAATGTTTGGTGATGCAGTTGTTCGACTCGACTGAAAATCCATCTCTTGTTTCATCATTTTGTTGAAACTAGTTCTTTTTTTTGGTTGAACAATATAAAACATTTGTTTTAGAGTAAATTTCTTTCTCTAATTTTTCGTCCAACTCGGAGATTTTTTCTTCAAAATCTCTATGCTCTCTTCTTCTGATATTACATTATTCCAATTAAATTAACGTTGCATCTCTCATTAATTCTTTGGATTAGAGAATATTTCATATTTTTTGCAAATTCTGAATTTTGTTCGTTCATTTCTCCAGTAACGAAAAAAAAATACACCTTCTGCAGTTAGCATAATTGAATTTTAACTGTATAATTTTTCTAAGCCCATTTTTACTGGCTTTAAGCCTGCTACAATTGTGGTCACAGCTTCAAACTCTACATTGGCCATCATTTGTTCTTCTTTAATGTCAATTAATGATTTTAAAATTGCTGACTTTATTTCTAAACATGTTTCAAGTATTGACAACGAACTATTGAAGCCGCGATGATTACATACAGGGTTTTTCCCTGATTATAAAAATTCATTACAAACTAAAATCCTTTAATAATGTAACTTGAGGCTGGTTTTAGTTTCTATGTGTGTATGCAGAAGATGTGATGCGATGCTCCTTCAACAGTGATTCGGGGGAATATAATTGCTGCATCAAGTTTTGCCGAAAGGACGTCGATTCAAGAGAAAGCCCAATGGGAACCTTAGTTTCGCGAAACAAAATCGCCGCTAAATGTTCCTCGTAAGTTTGAACTTTCTTATAGAGGAAAAACATCTGGGGTGCAAAATAATAAAACGATGCTATAGAACATCGGTGGTGAACCTTTATGGATTAACGCGCCATTTTTTCTAAATAAATGCTTAATGAGGTATAGACGTGCCGTCAAATATGTTTGACTTGTGATTATTGAAAAAATAATAAAGCTAAATACTAACAACTCAAAAATCTTTATTTACTACGAAAAAACACATTTTACACAGTAAGTGGTAAATATTTTAGTTATGCGTGTAGTTAAAATTAAAATAACATTAGTGTGACTTCTGTTTTTGCTGGTTAGATGACAACTAACTTATTGTAAGATGTTACTTTTAGCAGAATGCATGCTGAATTGGAGTCATGCCAAACGGTTTCTAAGCGAGTCTTAATATTATTCATCACTGAAAATAATATTTCGCAGGCATAAGTTGATGAAAATATGGTTAAAATAGCATGAGCCAGCTTTTTCAAACAGTTCCAGTCTGGAATCGAACTCCATGTTTTTAAAATTTCGTTACTGGCACTATTTATACTTGTCATTCTGTTTTAATCAATTCCAAATTTTTCCTCGTTTCCAAAAATTTTGAATCCATATTGAACTTCAGTGGAAATCAAACACAGTGCATGTCAAATTCTTCGATTTCCAACCAATCCAATTGCGACAAATTCAGTTTATCAAATGAAGACGCATTACGGTCTAGCAAGTTTGAAATTCTCTAATACACTTATTGTCTTCCATTTTTTATTTTTTTGCAGATCTAGCCACGTAAAATAAAAGTTAAAAATCGTAAATATAACACAAATTAACTTTTAAAAACAGTTGTTCAAAGAAATTGACTGTTTTGCGTAGATAAACTTTGTATCATTAGCAATTATAGTCCACGATATAACTATGGCACGACAATAACAAATGCAGTGGAGTAACGTACACCCCCGCATCGTGGATTCTAGGGGGCCCAAAACCTATGTTATTTTATGGTTTTACAGTCCTTTGTAAAATCCGGTTTGGGGCCCCAAACCTGAATTTGCAGGGGTCCCTAATATTCTCCGTTACGCCATTGAACAAACGAAAAGGCTCGTAATAGTGAACATTGTTATTTTGAGATAAAATGCAAACCATTTTGATCAGTGGTGTGCCCAAAATATTGTGTCTCGTGCCATTGGTTCGCCACCCTTGGTATGGAACGTTTGAAAAAACAGGCAGCGTTAAGGATCCTTCAAGAAGTAGCCTGCCTAGAGGTAGTGAAGTAAACGTTTCAACGAAGTTCTACTCAATCAACTTGGGATGCATTACATGATCTGCAAAAAACGCAAACAAGTGTGTTGAAAATGTTTCATAAAAGGCTTGGATTGTTGTATGCTTATAAAATACTTGGTGAGAGCTGGAGTACCACTGAGACATTTTCCGGGCTTACAAGGGCACACACGCTGAAAGTATTGAAGTAAATGGTCTTATAAAAATTCATAATATTACTAACAAAATATGCGAACATACATATGTCTAATTATAATAGTTTGAGCATAATATTTAGAATCAGGACAAGACTTTGAGTTCACTCTGTATATAAAATGTTATCGAAATGAAATAGTGTTATTGTGTTCTCGGGTAATTTTCATGGAATGAAGGATTGCACAAAATGGTTTAATATATATTTTGCAATTAGCAATACAAACTGAAGTATTGTTAGTTTCTAAACGTTATAATAAACAAATAAAAGCTACAAATGTTACAAAATTACCATCAGATGCTGATATACAAACAGATTATGAGAAAGATGCTTTTTTTTTCTTTTTTTTACATTGAGAGTGACTTCTTGACTTTGTCCCATACTGGTTGGATTTATGCTAAATTCTAAAAACAACAATTATGTAAAAAAGAAACATACTTTGAACTTTTAATTAGATTATCGCTTAAGCATCTCAATTTGAAATTTATTCTCTCAATAATTGATTTTCTCCGTAACAAAGAATAACTGCATCAGAGCTGTATTTTAAAGAGAAATCTAAAACTAAAATAATAAGAGGATTTAAAGCAAAGGAGCAGGAAAGGGTCTTTGACTGAGCGATCGAATATTATTCCAGGCATCGAAGCAATCTGTCGGGTGAATGTTCGTCAAGAAAAGGATTTATAATTTATTACTTCCATCTCGCCTGTCGAGAGAAGGATCGATAGCTCCATTCTATTGAATTTGAAGGAGATGCCGGAAGTGTAATATGTTAATATCCATTGAGTCTTATGGAACATGAAACAGACAAATGCTACCAATATCGGATTATTTTACTGACGGTCTTATACCCTTGTGATTGTTTTTCTTATTTAATGATGTAATAGAAAATATTACAAAAAGAATATGATGTAGTGTGACAGATTTATGAAGGAGTGTCATATGTTACATTTTGAATGATGTGCTAAAACCGAGACAGATATGTTTAAATAATTGATATGTGACAAGAGTAACATGAAAAAAGCAAGTCGTTTCGATGATTACCATAATTTTCCGAGTGCTTACAAATTGTTATGAATTTTGTGCCATGAATGCTTAAAATAGTGTAAATAATTCATATCTGCATGTGCAATACATTAATATTACCCTGTTGTATTTATTTTGTGCTAAAATTGTAATATTCGGAAGTAACGCCGTTCTTTACATAAAACGTGGATTGAGTGGAAACTTGGCGAAATGTTGGCGATAAAGACAAGTTGGCATCAATTTTTGGTGACTTGGTTATCATATGGATACTTCTGGAAATTACTAAAGAAATCTATTTTTTATCATGACCTATGATGTAAGCGGAACGTTCAAGAAAGATCCGGGAAGACTATAAATAGGAGCCGCTCACTGAAGGTGAGTCAGTGTAGTTTTGACCGCGGAAGTTTGACCGCGAGTGCTTGCGAATTCTCTTAATTATTACGTATTTGTATTTTTTGACATTAATAGTTGCGTCTGAATGCTGTAGAAGGTGTGAATTAATTTTGGGATTTATTGGCGAATTTTGCTTCTGTTCCTGTATTTCTAAGGAATGTTTTTTCTCATTAAATTTCCATAGCTCCTGAAGAACTGTTTTGCTCTTTGAGACTGAAAGCATAAAATCCTCGAACCCTGATCTAAGTAACAATATCATAGCTCACTTTCGAATTAAAATGTCTTAGTCTTTACGGGATAAGTAGTTGATATTTCAAACAAAGGAAGCATCCTCTTAAACAACTGACAAGTTTCAGAAATCGACCCTAAGGAATTTTTCCACTCATAATTGTTTATCAGCTTCTGAACGTCCATTATTTGACCAAACTGTCTTGTTTTCGACGAGGGGGTGTAAGGTTTTCTAGTTCGCCGTTAGTTTTTGAGCTGTAAAGATCTTAACCGCTCATCAGGTTTCATGTTACCAACTGTCGGAAGATACATTACTGAGTAGATCCTTGACACACAAGATGGAAAATGCAGTGTAGCTGAAAGTCCTGTGGTGAAGAAACAATTCTTTTTAAAAACTCATCTAATAAAAGTTACAATTGTGATATCTATGTACAAAAAATTTATTTAAGACCATATTAATTAATATGTCGATTGTTGTAGTTTCTTAGTTTTTAAATGAACAACATTTCTGAAGTTTCTGAAAGAGTTGAAGAAAACATTTTTACAACTTGTAAGATTTGCTGTTTCAGAATGTCGAAATTGATGAAACTTTTTTTTATTATTGGATATACATCGTTGTAAATGTATCTGTTAAATATTTCTTTGACACCTATGCTCCATTTCTTAAGTATCATTTTTCTACTTAAATATATTAAATAAAACTTAAATCACCTCTGTATAACATTCGTACCCTGTTATAGAATGAAAATGAAGAGTATAGGGTCGTTGTAGCTCAAAAATAGCAATCTTAGAAATCAACAATGTTTAAACAGAATTATTTATACTACAAACGTCATGTGGTACAATAAAACAACTGTCCGCTTAATGTAAACGTGGGGTAATGTGCAGAAGTTAAGGAAGTTCATTCGATCACAGTTCATAATTACTGGATAAATTTAGTGTTTATTACAGTGCTTCTCAAACTTTCAATATTTGCGACCCAATATTCAATCAGAATTTTCATCGCCATACAACAAAAATGCATTGAATTCAATAATATTATACTTCGGTGCTAAGATACAGTACGACTTTAACCTCTTGAATGTCACCGGCGCATATAAACGTCTCGCTCAGTTACAGTGTTAATTGCCCCGGACGTATATTTACGTCTTTCCGAAGCACGATCTTTTCTGTGCACTGCTATTCACAAAATTACTCCCAAGGCTTGGCTATGCTACAAAAAGACCTTGACAATGGTTGTGAAGAATTTAATTATTTATTCCTTTTCTTATTCCCCCCCCCTCCACCAACTACATCACATACGCGGAAAACGGTGGTACTGGGGAGTAAATCACGTATCCTTTAATCGACAGTTAAGGAATTAATAATAAGCCGTACAAATTATCACGATAAGTATAAATTTTTTTATATAATTTTATATATGACAAGCTCATAGGGTCAAAGGGTGATTATTAAACTTGTTCTTAACTTAACATAGCTAAATTAATTATAAAGTACATCGTGCAGAACTGATACATTTATAAGTGTATTCAATAAGTGTAAATGTGTATTTATTTCTTATTACGTCAGAATGTATTTTGTTTGTTTGCTTTCAATGAATTAGTAATTTTTTAAAATCTTTTGTTTTCTACTTTTCAATATGCTCGCGCCCCTCTCGTAGAGTTATCACGCCCCACAGCTTGAGAAACCCTGGTTTATTAGCATAGCATTTTGAAATAACGCATGGGTAATTAGCGAAATATCATGTTATTTTGAACCAACATATAACAGTAAGGTCCATCACTAATAAAGAGTGTGCATTTATTTTCCAATGCTCACATGGGTTTAGTCCTGACGCCACTGAAGACTCACCCTTTAGAGGGGCTGATGTACAAATAAATCTGTCGAGGTCCAAAGTCCTCATGTTAACGTGATGGGAAAATTTGGAGTGTGGATTAGTTGTTCTCGTCGCTTTTCCATGTTTCCAAATTACAATGTCCATCACATATATCCCTAACGTAGCTTCAAGGCCTGACATTAATAAAAGGTGAAAATTAGTTGCTGATGTCACAATGCAGTAATTTTACACAACACAATCGTATTACTTTGCCATGATTCATCAGTGCACGAAAAACCAATTCGATTGTATGACATAACAAATATATTGTTTTGCGTTTTAATACAATTATTTGAATTCTTCTAAAATTTTATAATAAAATTTTGATTTTATGCGTAATTTACCTTCATGAATTACTTACCTTACACAACACATCTATTTCTGACATCTAAAATTCCTAAGCAATTTCTCATTCGTTGTAATAAGTAAATTATTGTACATGGGTCTACATTTAAATGCAGACTCGTTTCGCTATATAATGTGTTGATAAATTATAATACCGTATAACTCTGTTATCATTAACACTTAGAAATATAAAACTCCTCACACCCGTTTTGACCAATCAAGTAATTGCTTTGTCTCAGAATCATTAATAAGACACACTTCTTATATATAGTGCTTAAATATCGCACGCAGACTCCATGCAGTTCAATCAAACTTCTCATTCCTGCCTAAATTGAAAGGAATCTTTTCGTGATAAAGTAATTAAGGTACTATGAAATTCGGTTTTAAATTGAGTCTTCCGTTGTATCTTGAATAACAGACGTTCTCTAATTAATTGCGTAATGTTAGTCTCGATATTTAGCTAATTTAACTAATTCAAACTGAATAATTTTGTTGTATAATGGGTGAAGAGCTAAATAATTTTTCATACAGTTATTATTTTAGTGTAAATGTGCCATGTTCCTTTTCAATAAATATTTTAAAATTTCCTCTAACCCTTTATCTATCGCATTATGATTTACTGTAGTGTTTTTCATGCAATAATTTTTTTTGATCACTACATTGAAAAGTAAGGGATATAAATAAACAAAATACTCAACTTTGAAAATTTAATTCGTTAGAGCTAATTAATTAAAGATATTCAACTGTAAAATTAATTATATGTACTGTTTACTTAAACCAATTAACCAAATCGTTTTCTAAGGCCTTCATTAACATACAAACAAAACAAGACACTTAAATTTTGACATTAACTATTTTTTCGAGACAAAAATGATAATCTTTGCAAACCGCTGAAAAAGCCGTCAGCTGAAAGCGCAATTTCTGCTATAAAACTATTCACCTTCCCCACTAAAATAGTCATCATAGACCCCGAGATGCAATATATCTTGGAAGAGTGGATTTCAAAGAATATTCCTGCTTGTAAACAGTTGAAACATTAATTAAGAATGCACATATATTTGTTAGCCCTCTCAATACTTTTTGTATTCTGAGCTCAGCAACAGATGGTGATGTTTCTTGTAAAAAATGAAATTAAGACATTTTTGTCCTTAATATTCGTGCGAAGTGTATTTTTTTCCAAACTATTTTTGTGTATGCAGTGTGCAATATACTTATATATTAATATACTTTTGACACAAAAGATAAACACCCTTAAAAATATTACCACGAAATTACGCAATCACATTTCTTTGTACTAGATATGTAAATGATTAAATTTTCAGGGTCCACATGAATGTTCACTCCCAATCCGAATGGTCGTTCCTACTAACATTGTATCAAATAGATGGCGATTACAAATTATTTATCTTATCTCGTAATTGGCTTTGTGTAGTTCCCTACGACATTACCATCAAAGCCTTTATGACGTTATAGAAGACCTTATAGGTAATCAGGAGACTACAAAAGTGGCCACGTAGTCGGAATGCTTAAAGCTGATAGGTCATACCGAAAAGTTGACCACTTCTTGCGAACCAGAAACAGATGCGCTAACAGTAGTTGTTGTTGTAAAGAATATCTCGGTTGTTGTCTCTTTAAGACTACGACTGTGTAAGAAAATCAATGGATTATGCCCGATGGACTAATGATATCATTATCCTTTACTTAATAGGCTACTATCTCTTCCCACAGCATCTTCCATCTCAAGGCTCTGTACTGTGGCGTTCGACCAGTGTTAGCCCAGCCCCCCCCCTTTTCCCCCTTCTGTATCTCTGGACGTCTGGCTTGCATTCCTTCTCGGCTGTTGTTTCACCTGCCTTGGGGTGCAATGATATTGGAAAAGGGAGTGGAGTGGATGTGGTGCCTCTTCCCCTTTTGCCCCGTTTCTTAACTAGCCACCCCACTCTCCCCTTGTAAGGGTCTCGCATCCATTGCCACGCCAGTCCTCCCAACAATATATGAGAAAAAAAAATGTTTGGGGCCTTCTACCTAATTATCTAACTTTGCTTCCTATTTTCGCAATCTCTTTTGGCCCCTCGTGTCCTATGTCTGTTATACGTCTTTCCACCTCATTAGAAGGTAGCACCTACGTGTGTGTGTTTCTTTTTCCTTTTTTTCCTTTTAGTATTTGCATTGTAACTTTAAAGTGCTTTTGCTGTATTCTTCCCCTGACTTTCAAGAATTTTAGGGGAGGGTCCCTCAGTCGGGACCTTTTTGTACATGTTTTTCGTTTAATTTGCAAATAAAATAACTTCTCAGAGGGTCGGATGCAGCTCTAAACCCTTTGGGTGAGCTCGACTCTCAGGAGTGAGTAAGCAAGTGGTGCGCTGCCGTTTAGATCACAGCCTTTAACCCCATGATACTAGTAGATTGGCTGCATTACCACTGTAGACGATGATCATGGCTTCCAATAATGGGGTTTTTTTTTGTGTTCAATGGTTAATATGATTGGAAATATCAGAGATCTGTTACAACAGGTGATAAATCTGCGGAGGATAGAACTTGGCACCTTCTGCCACGTAAACACGCAACATATCTCTGGACTGAAATGATCACTTCAGTCCGGAGGCTGTTACTGGATTATATAGATACCACTGCCACAAATCTATTACTCCTTGCATCGATGTATACAAAAATGGTTTGTTCCCTGAGAGATTATCCTATTATTTCTCTCTAAATGCGCCCCTCTCAAATGTCTTTGTTATTCAATGTATCATTGAGGGAACCTACTGCTCGTAAGTTTTAATTCATTTTATTATATTTGTATGATATTTGCTCATGTTTCATTTCACTTCAAACTGTTCATGGTATTTAAATTTTGTAAAATATTTCATTTTTATATTTTAATCAATCGACTAAAAGACAAATTAAGAAATGGATTTAGTTCTTATATATTTTAGGAAAAAATGCATGGAACGAATATTTATTTCTAATACATACGTTCATTGTAACAGTCTGAATGTTCTAGTTTAATGGTTGAATACATTAAACTTATTAAATTATCATTGACACGGGACTTTATTCTCCATAAAATGTATATTGCTAAGATAAAGCAAATATGTTTTACAAAAATAGAAAAAATATATATCAGATATAGTAGCAAAATATACATTATTTTATCTCAACTAAGATAAATTATGAACAAGTGTTGCAAAAGGAACATGTAATATAAAAAAGTACACAATTAATATAAAAAAAATTAAGTCAATTCCTACTTACATCAACAAAGAAAAATTTTATTTTAGCTACTTTTTATTAAATAGTTACAATTAATATAAATATGTATATACATAGGACAGAATCACAATATTAATTGGTAATTCATTTTTATTAATTATCATTAAGACACCGTATTGTCATCCAAAACAATCGTGTCAATAAAATTTCAGTTCAACTGAATGCTTTAACACGTGAGAAAAAAACCTTTTCGAGTTTTGACACTAGTCGCCGAAAGGGTCGTTAAGTCGCCAAAAATGATGCCAACGTGGCTATATATTTGTAAATTCTTTAAATAATTAGTTTTAATCAATTAATTTTTATTAATTATAAGTAAATTATTGTATTGTCGTCCAAAATAATCATGCACATAAAATTTCAGCTCAATTGAGTGCTTTAAAATGTATTTTATTAACGATTGAAAATTCCACCAAGATAAATAAATATATTGAGAGTGTGAGTTAATAGTAGGAATTGAAAAAGTCGCACCTACATCTTTAAATCAATTTTAGTTACAAATTTCATTGCTCTTTGACTACAATATTTTTTTGGAAAAGCACAAACATAAATTATCTTTTAAGTGAATTATTAGATACAAATTCTAAACAAGTGAATTTCTTATATCAGCGAACATTGCTTTGATTGGTTAAATGGTCGCTATGAACTAGTAGTCATGGTCGCAAAATTCTGTCTGGTGGTATTTTTGACAAATAACCCGTCGTGTAGAGGAGCTGTTGGACGCACGTTACATCTGTTCAAGCTCAAAATTCTCACATTGACATGCCGTGGTATTTTGGAGATGGCGGGTGCAAGCTCACATGTAACATCCTCGTCACTTGACCTTGATTCAAATTGTGAAGTCCGTTACCAAAGCCCTTATATTCCTGTAAAGGGAGAAATAGATAAGCGATCAATCTACATTGTAAAAACTCGCATTTTATTTAAAATAATATGGAAATTTTTAAATCAATATCCATATTTCACACTAATACATATTTTTTCGTTTCAGAAAGTCATATAGATCTTTCCCACGTGAAATAATAAAATCATCGACAGACAATTATTTGAAACATAAAAATTTACTTTCTCTGTTTTCTTTCATTTTAAATAAGAAAAACTAACAGATTTTCTGATCATATGCAATGGGGTGTTATGATCTTCTTTTTCTTCTCCTAATATCTAGTCAGAATCCAATTATTCGCAAAACCGCCTTTGTCTGATACATCCGAATTCCGTGTCACCTCTGTTTAATTAAAAAACATTATTAGCTGATTAGATTATTAACTGTTGACTGCATTGGAAGTGATCAGTCAGAGGTGAATGAACTCTTGCTTGAAAGCTCACTACAGGGGACGATGACCGCACAATTCAATTCGACTAACCATCTCAATCACTTGGACTAATTGTGGCTGTATTTTAATGTCTTTCAATTATTCACTTATCCTATTACAGTGAGAGTAACATTGTAGCGTTGCGATATTGGGTTCGATGTTTCATTAATAGATTTGTAATGGCGGCAGTTAATTTAATATGGAGATAATGATTTTGATCAGGCATTATAAATGGAATTAAACTAATTGGTGGCTAGTTGTATATTTTATATTTTTATATTTTTTTGAGAATTTGTAAAATGATTGTTGTCACTCGAGCCACAATTACGACTTCCGCTCTCTAATTGACTTTCGGGAATGATATTTTTTGCAAAGGAATCCCTTGGAAATTGTATTTATTTTTAAGTTAGTATAGCTTTGAGGGGAAGGACACCTAATGTATTAAAATATTACTCGACTCCGTTATCTTTTTACTTGTCAAAAGCATATTGTTTTTTTGAATTTCATTAACCAGTTAACAGTGCACTCCAGTTCGAGAACACGCCATTATGAGTGTCACGGAATTCGAGTGATGGCGATTAGACTCGCCCATTCCTGAGTAAGATGCCCTGTTAAAATATTGGATCAAAAACATGGAGGTTTCTTTAAAAAATTGGCAATTTTATTACTAAAACATAATTATCTGGTTAACATAAACGTATATTACATACATATTACTCTGAAAACGCAAGAAAAATGAAATACATATAAAGGTAAGAAATCGGTAAAAATCAATTTTCCGTTTTTTGTCTTTCATCGCAAATAAATAACGAAAGTATATGCTGTTTCAACCAGTGCATAACGGGGAACGCATTAGTTAATATTAAAATCTTCATAATTTTTATTTATTTGTTTTACTTTGGACTGGCCCGAAAATAATCTAAACATCTTGAAATGGGTGAATATGTCTTGTGTTTTTCAAGAAATTACAATTTAAATAGCAAATAGTCACTAGATTTTACGCAAGAACACACAAAATCCTGCATTTTCTGCATAATGACTATACTCATCAATCACAGTTAACTGGTCAATACTACATTTGAATTCTACAAAACTTATTTTTGCAACTGGGATAAGAATTTAGCATTGGTGAGCAATTACTTATACATATTAACTAATACATACATATAACCTAATATCTCATGTTATTATTAAATTTCTGTGCTAATTAAATTCGTGCCTTTCAAATCTTTTCATGAGTTACATTTTTTTTTTCTCAACCTCAAGGAACTTCAATTGGTTCGTTAGAAACCCATAAATAACCTTTAATTGCCTTCAAACCAAGTTTTACCTAAGATATAATGCTATAGCATTTTGAAAATTCTTCAATTATTTTGTCAAAAACGAAATTTCTAGGTACTTACTCATTTACTCTTTTTAGCTCACTGATAGTGTGCTAATGACTGAATTTTAGAAAATTTAAAAAAAATTCCACCCAAATATTAGGATTGATTGTGCATCAAACCACAACATCTATCTAGCCTCATTGGATTGCACATGAACACAATTCTGGAAGGGAATTTCTTGAATTCACTTTGTTTGGGGAACTAGTTTGATAACACGGGACACGCGCCAAGTTGTAGTTTATGTTCGCCAAGATGGGTGATAACATTACAATAAGGTTTCTTGATATTTTTATAGTTATTGGAATATTGGAAGTTTCCAGTACTTTTTTTAATTGATATTCTTTATTAATGTTTATTTTTATCATGTAATTATTTTATTAATAATACCGGGTGTTTCTAAAAGAATATCGGAGTTTTAACGCTTTATAGTATTCATTACATATAACATATTAGTCTGATTCATACATCGAATGAAAGAGCAACTGAAACAGTTTTGTTTGCTGGCGCGTGCGTGTGAAATGTATGATAATCCCCCCGCCCTTTCTCGGCGATCAGCGCGCTAGAGAAAGATGGCGACTAGTAAACAGAAAGCTTTTTGTGTTCTCCAGTTTGCAAAGACAGAATCTGCTATTACTGTGCAACGAGCGTTCCGTATTAAGTTCGGTTGTCAACCTCCAATCGATAAAAACATTCTTAGGTGGTATCATCAGTTTGAAACAACTGGCTGTCTTTGTAAAGGGAAAAGTACGGGATGATGAAGGCTGTAACTTGTGTAACCAACTGTAACTGGTTCTGCCTATCTTGATGTTCTACAACTATGGCTATTTCCTCAATTGGAAGAAAGTGAACCAAATAACTTCATTTGGCAGCAAGATGGTGCACCGCCTCACTGGAATCTCTCAGTACGCGATGGGTCAGATATCACTGTAGCCAAAAAATGGATTGGCCTCCCGATAAAGCTTGTATCACATGGCCTCCACTTTATTCCGATCTGACGCCATGTGACTTCATAAAGGATTGTGTGTGCGTTCCTCCGCTACCAGCTGACCTTTCAGACTCAAGACACAGGATTGAAGCAGCTGTTGCAAGAATTTCCTCAGACACACACTAAAAACAGTTTGGGATGAACTTGCTTATCGACTTGATTTGTGCCGTGTGACGAATGGAGCTCACACTGAACATTTGTAAACTTGTAGCTACTGTAGTAAACTGTTTCAATTACTCTTTCATTCAATGTATGAATTATACTTATAACTTAAGTGATATAAATACTATAAAGCGTTAAAATTCCAATGTTCTTTTAGAAACACCCGGTATAATATAAAAATACAATTATTACATGTAATAATCATATAATATTCGTTATTTATAATATTGTTTTTTTACTATATTTATAAATATTATTACGTATTATGTTCTTTATTTATATAATTATGTTCTTTATTTATATAATTATGTTCTTTATTTATAATTATGTTCTTTATTTGTAATTATTATGTTTTTTATTTATAATTATGTTACATGCGTATTCTTATAAATAACTTTTATATTACAATACGAGGATTTTATTCTTTTTTATAGTTACTATTACATTATATATGTGATTATTATATATAATGATTATTATTAAATCATACTGTATGAATATTATATATAACTACTATTAAATTATATTATAATATTATTATTATATATACTGCATAATATTATTAGTACACGTGACTTTTTATTATATTATATTGTTGTTCATTTTGTATTAATTGATTTTGGTTATTCTCAATCGCTTCTTATATTCTTTTGAAATATATGTCAATGTATTTCAAATTGTCGCCTACTGATCAGTGTTCTTGCTCCAGTGACGCAGTCCAGAATGCCAAGCATCTGATTCTTGCTTGTACTAAATTCGCTTCGGAAAGACGTACACTCATGAATTGCTTACAAACGAACAATATAGTGTGGCCTCCTCCTTTCTCTGCCTTTGTTCAAGGCAAATCATCCTTCACATCGTTTTGTGCATACATTAATAGCATTTATTACTGTATTATTTAGATTGTAAATTTTGTGTGTTTGTTAACATTTTCTGTACATGAATGTATGTTTGTGTGTGTATATACATATATATGCCTATGTGTGTAAGTATGCTTTATGTATTTGTATTTTGAAAATGTTTTGTGGTCATGTTTTCTTATCTTCCTCATTATATAATTTTAATTTTTGATTATCTCCGTTCGCATGTGAGCAATCTTGTATTTCTTTTGTATTTGTTGTATTTGTATTCACTTTCCCCCCTCTTTTTTTCCCCCTTTTGGTTCCCATTTGTGAATATTTCCTTCTACATGTAACTTCCTATCACTATTGTTGAGTATTGACTTATGTTTGTTAGCCTTGTGTTATACTTGTCGGCACTCAAGGAGTCTACCTAGAGTCTCAAAAAAAAAAAAAAGTGTATTTCAAAGCAATTTTTTTTTAAATTATCTTCCTGACGATTTGATACCGCTAGGCTGCCATCTTGGATTCCATTCCGGTGACAGTAAGAACTGCTTGGCGTGATTCCTTAATAGCGCCAAGGATTACTTGGCGTTATACCCCGTGATATCAAACTAGCACCTCGTTTGTCTTCAAAACTTACGGGTAACAGACTGTTAAATCATCTGTTACTTCACCTGCATGTCTCTGCAAGTTAACTCCTGAACTGCCGATTAATAGTCATGCGATCTTCTCCCTAGTGGCCGGGTTTTTCATATAGGTGCAAGTATGCTCTGTATCTGGGGGAAAAGAAAATGGGGGCACATGTAAACAAATTTTCTCCGAAATTTGCAAATCCTTCGCAAACACTATGAAGATCATTTTATTGCCTTCTAAAGTCTCCGGAATAATTTTACTGACAGCAACGCAAAAGAAAAAGATTTCGGAATTACTTATACATAATATACTGTTCGAATTAATTGGGACAAATGGAAAAAAAAGGTTTTTTTTTTTTTTTTCAAAACCTTAGATTTTTATCATTATATGCCTTAAATAGACTTAAAAATTTATATAATAGTACGAAATATATCTTCCTTTAGCTTAAATGACCTTTTCAACACGTCTTCTTATTGACTCCACTAGAGTAGCACACATGTTCTTGATTTCAACATCGTGGAAACACACTAGTATAGCCCTTTTTATCATTTGCTCTGTTGTCATGCGACTCATCTTAGCAAAACGATTTTTGAGAATTTGGCATCAGTTTTGAATAGGATTTTAGTCTGAGGAATTTCCTGGTCAATGGAGCCCTCCTTTTTTTTTCTCGCATAAAATCATGGACCAATTTCAAATTGCGACAAGAGTCCAAGTCATGTTGAAATATTCCTTCAAATGTCTCCATAAATTAAACAATCCTACTACATAATATTTCTATATATTTGACAGAATTTATCAAGCCTTTAAGCGGAACTAAGCTTCCAGTGCCATTTGTTTTGAAAAAAATCTCAAACATCTGCTTAGAAGGGAGTTTTACAGTTTGTTGGATATGATCTGGTAACAAAATTTCAACTTCACTTCGTCTAATTACACTTGATATGTATACCTGCACAAATAAATGTTTAATCACTGAAAATTCCCTTCTACCAATCGTTAACAGTCCATGCTAAACGTTTTTCATCATTTTTTGAGTTAGAAATATTTTTGTCTCCTCAGTCTTGTTGCCTTAAGGCTACCTTTCAGAAGCATTTTCTGTACAGTTGAGGTACTCACTTCAACACCATTATCCAATACATCCCTTCAAAGATCTGTGTTTGTCTTTCTTGTATTTATTTTGTTATTTTTTACTAAAGTTTTATTAGTTCTTAGAGTAGTTTTCCACTGGCGCCCACATTTTTCTTCCCTTTTTGGTGACGATGATCCAGATACTTAATTCGATCACACCATCTGTCATATAGTTATATCTCTCACAGTCAAAGAAGAGTGTTCATTAAGAGTGATTCACTTTAGAACGGTTCCTCGGAGTAATATCCCTCTTTGAACAAGTGAAAGTAACACGTCTTATACAGAACGCAAAATTGAAATTACCAGCTGCCCCACTGAAAGGCTCACAACTGAGCTCTTAATACATTAAAATGAATAAATTATAGTCAAAGTCGATCTTTCACACAACCTAAAGGCAGATATAACAGATTTTGAGGTGGTTCGGGACATCACAAGTAATCACATACCAACTCAAACAAGAAAACAAACATGTTGGTTCAAACTAATTCGAACAGTATAGTACATCCGAGGGACTTAACGCACTGGTTGAGCGAGACGGTTATATACGCATGCAGCAGTTAATGACTAAGAATTTCTTCTTGTTAAACTTAAAACATTTCAAAGTCTATCCGCTGGTTGGTTCAGAAATTAAGGGGAAAGAGACGCAAACATCCTTCATGTAGCCTTTAAAGGTAAATCCGAACTAATCCTATGATTCAATCCATCCTATAATCAATTTCCTATGAGTCAAAAACTTATGAGCTATACTGTAAGAAAGGCTGTAAACGTAACATCTTTTCTTTGTATGTAAACAATTTATTACAACTTTCTAAGGTTAGGGAAAAAATTGTAAATGTGGTACAAATGCAAAATGCCTGAACAAAAACTTCACACTAAAAGTTTCAAAAAGAAAGAAATGATTTCATATTAATGTCTTCGAAAAACCCATTTGCGTAATTTAAAATTATATAATTAGCAGTTTATTTTCCATTTTGTGACTATCATTAAATAAAAAAAGCAATAAGAAATAAATAAGAGATGACATCATTATAATAAGGTAAGCAATATATTAGCACATGATAAAGTCTTGTATTAATTGAATTTTATCGAATTCAATAACTATAAAAACTGTTAAATACTCCAAAATGTTAATGTACTTTTTTTTTGTAAATTAATTTCCAACAATTTTGTTTAATTATTTTAACATTTGTTATATAAAAATCGAATATAATATTGACGCTTTAATATTTTTACTATTAGTAAAAGATTGACATTGGCAATATTTCATGAAATATACTTCATTATCTTATTTAAGACAAAGCATTTATCGTTTATGTTATTCACTTAAGAAATACACTAAGAAAAGTTAATACATGTGGATCATTAAATTAAATTTTAATGAATTTATATTAAAAGTATTTATTTTAGTTATCGTTACAGTGAAAATGTCTTAATTGATTATTCTGAATGACATTTATTTCAGCGATGTTTATATAATAAAATATTCTTCTTTTCTTTTACATTTAAACTCATTTTTTATACATAAACTTATAGGCACTCCTTTCATAACATAATTAATCATTGAATTAGTCAAGAATTTTTCCAATGTTTAAATTTATTAAGGTTGGTCTCTATTAATTTGTCAAACTTAACACGCAAATAATTATTTCAAATGTAATTAATTATTCAAAAGCGGAGAAAATATATTTTTTTTTCTTCTCAAAATAACGGGATTAATATGTGTTACAGATATAATTCATCTGATTAATTGCCCGCGTGTTTTTAGTAGTTGAAAAATATTTTTAATCTATATCTACAGTGTTAAAAATTTGTTATTTTGTTTCCTCACATACAATATAAGAGTTCCGAGGACGGAATATTCTAATAACTCAAAAACCGTCTCGCAATTTAAAATTTTATTTGGGAACTTACTTTTCCTGCATGATTCATAAATTGATTTTGCTTCCTTATGGCTTTGTGGCATAGGTGTTTTTTAAACATGGCTGTTTTTAAAATTAAAAATTTGAATTACAAATATATGTTACTGTTAAAGTGAGAAATCCGTTTTTTCGTAGAATAACTAGGTATTTTATGAAATAACTAGACAAGCCAGTTAAAGTATATAAAATTATTGAATTCTACAATTTAACTAGGTATTCTAAAGAATAACGATTACTTGATTGTTAAAGTATGAAATAAGGCACTCGAATGTTCTTTGAACCAGTTCTAGCTGCTTTGGGAAGGAATTTTCCGATGAGGAAGTAGATAGTTGAATAAAACAATTGCACTCTAGATATTAGTTCAGTATATACCAGCGAGAATTTCCATTGAAGAAAAGTTCCAAATATTTACACAACGCTTTCATCTGTAACAACAGCTCTAAGTTGCGGTATTGGACAAAGATTCAAAAAGTGCTTGTGTAAAAAAAATGTGTTATAGTAAAAAGTGTGCTTGTTTCAAAAATAAGCAGTGTACTCTCCGAAGTGTCTTCACAGCAATCCTTGCTCTAATAAATAATGAAAAGTAAAATAAAGGTATCTCATAAAATTTAAATTAATATTATCTCACATTTTTGTTTTAAAAAGTATTCACAATGTTTAGATGAAGCAATAATTTTTCTTCCCAGCATGTATTTTTGTTGATAATATTTAGATATAATTTATTTTTGCAACATATTCTTTTTTTTCCCCTTTCTGTTTAACTAATGTTAGCAATATGAGCAATAAATAATAAACTTTATCATCTGCTTTCCCTTATTATTTATCCATTATTCATACGAAAAAGGGATAAAATGAATATCTTTGAATTTTTTTTATTTTTCACTTTGAAGGTGTATTCTTAGTTATTCCATAGAATACCTAATATTTCATAGAATAATTAGGTAAAGTATATAAAAAAATTTCTCTATTATATATATTTAAACTGACTTGTCTAGTTATTTCATGAAATACCTAGTTATTCTAAGAAATAACTGAATTATACACTTTAGCGGTAACCTATATATATAATTGCTTTTCACACTCACAAACTTCAAAGTTGATCCCTTTCGTGACAGCCAATGCCAACGGATAGATTAATTTATAATTTTAAGTAATATCTGGAATTCACATATGCAGAACTGTAGCGTTTTTGAAGACACTAAATGAAAATGCGATATCGAATAATGGAATTAAACATTTTGTGAGAACATTATTTAATTGAGATGAATTTTTGTAACAATTTTCAAAGAATTTATAAGAATAGGGTAAATTTATTTTTCATGTTAATTAACAATAAAAGAAAGACTAAAAATATCAGAATTTTGTAGTAGATTTATTGTGTCCAAATTAATTTCAAAGAGTGAATGTTGGTATCTTCAAACTGGTCTTAGTCCTTAAATTCAGACCTAGGCCTGATTTTGATTTTCGATTTGATACTTATTTAAATTTATCTCAATTTTATTTGAGAATACTTTATTGATTAATAATACATGTAATGGTTTGTTATTATTTGTACTTTATACATATGAGTTATTATAATTTACACATAGTTTTAACCCCGCAAACAGTCTTCAACTACCACATAATGCAACTGTAAAATGTAGCCACTTATTTATCTTAAGGTTGGTTAACATACAAAGGGACGCCTTTTTTAAAACTTTGATATGGACGCATGCCTCAATTCATTCAAAACAAATATCAAAGTGAATACGCTTTATTGCTACGAAATATTTTTCTGCCATCCTAAGAAAAAGCATTGGAAAAAAATCGATGTTCAGTAACATTCGCAGAGATCCGATTAAAATTCAGTTTCTGTTGAAGATGAAGTTGGATTGCAGAAACAGGAAATTAATATGCAATACCTTTAAGGAAAACGAGATGCAGCCAATGTGATATTACAACGACTGTTTTTCTGTTCAATTTCCGTAGGGTTGGGGAAGCTACATCGCACCCGTAAGTTAATACTCTGTAAAAACTAGTTTAAAAAATTAAAATTTTCTATTTATAAATTTCATAGAAAAAATAGCAAGTCATGGAAGAATTCGGTGCTAAACCTATATAAACTGAAAAATCAATACAAAAATTAAAAAAAACAATAATGCGTGCCAGTTATGTAGATTTTTTTATAAAAAAATAATTATTTTTTTTTTTTTTTTTAAATTCACTGTATAAAGAGTTGAGGAATGTTAAATCTGTCGACGAGTGAGATACTATTATATATACAGGATGATCAACACCTTCGTTACCTTGCAGGGTGTGACAAGCTTGTAAAGTGTGTAGAAAGTACTAAGACGAATGGGAATCCCAAAGGAATGCAGGTTCGCAAATGCCGTTGTTGCTAGCTGTGGTGCAATGAAGTAGAGAAAAAGAACAGAAAAAACAACACATTAATTGGACCGAAAACATTTTATTGGAAGGTTGTATTATAACCAGCGTTCCAAATTACGATCATAAGTCGTCCTGGTAGGCCTCTAGACAATTGACTGGAATAAACTTTGGGTTATAGCTCGATTACTCGTACTTAAATTGTCTTCTACCCTACATAAGACCGCTTCCTTATCACTAAGTATCCTCGCTGTGATCGCTGTTGATTCAGTGTACCTGTCATTAAGAACCAATCTCACGTAACATTTTGTTCACACTTGCGAAGGTCGTGTGATATGGAACATGCCTGTTAGGGTATTATCCCAGGAAAAAACCACTAAGCGGCGTACTCTTTACAATTTGCAGATCCATACGCTATCAGCCTGTCACCCACTTCCTCGCTTGAATACAAGTTCATTCTACTTCCTTTAGGAATCTAATCGCAAAGGTCGACATCCAGCAGAGTCGGTGTTCATGAAACCTCCCGTTCAGCGTCATCGGCCGCAAGATTTCCGGAAAGAATCTTCAAAAACGCATCTTCTAATTCCGTGAACTGCAAGGAATTTTCTAATTCCATGCAGTGCCGCTGTCAGGCCTGCAAGACGAACACCTTTTGTGGTACAAACTTTCAATATAATGTTTTCTGTACCTTCATTGATCTGTTCTTTTTCTACGCTTCCTTCCACCATAGCTCATCAATGTCTGGGGGGCCGCCCCGGCGGCGAAGAGGAAAGAATGCTTCCCTCTTCGTGAAACGACGCTACTACGTCACAACGCAGATCTGCTGCCCATTCCAGTTTCCACCTCCCCCTTCTGTTCCTGCTCGTTGCTTCGGCTTCGAACCTTTGTTTCTTTTTCTCTTAGGTACTCATATGGAGAAAAAGCACACTGGTGTGTGCTGGTGCTCCAGTAAAGAATATGTTCCCTGATAGCTCATAACTACGACATTTGCATCCCTTAATTCCTATGCGATACCGAGACGTCTCTGTACCCCTTACACTGCAAACTTATCGGTCTGGTTGTAAACTACCATAAAAGCATGATTTTTTTAAAAAAAAAACTGTCAAATTTGTTTTATGTTTTTATTTTATAGGCCATCTTATAAAAATACCAAGATTTTTATTTTCCATTCATTAGAACAAAAACTACAAGTGTTTTTGTAAAAGCAGATGCCATAACTTTACATAAGATGTCAAACTTTAAAATGCATTTTACTCTAAATGTGTTTTTATCGAAAAGCTCAAACGGGGACAGCGATTGTTCAAAAATTTTTTAAAATAATTTTCTGACATTTTTTGTGTGTGATGTATGACAGTAGAAGTTTTTTAATCTTCTGATTTATCAATAGCTGCTTTATTACAAAATTACAGTTCCCTAAGTGAATATTGTCACTGTTTGTTTTAGCAATTTCATGCAATAACTAAGATAAAGTGCTCTAGTGTTTGTAAAAACTAAAATATCTCTCTCTTATCCTGAAGGTCATTTCAAACAGGAATAGCAAAGTAATACATCAAAATTAAGAATTTGTTCATTGACTATTTATACAGAGCGGACCCGTTTATGTAATTGTTTGTTAATTTTTATCTATTTTTTCCCCTTTTTAGTAGTAATAATTTATTTTTCTCTTAATTTTAGTCTTTCTTTCTTAAAATCTATTAAAGAAATCTAAATTCCGCAAAGAAATCTCCTTATCTCCATTTCTTTAAAAAAAAATTTATCGCAAGTAGTTGGATACCTTAAGCGATCAGGTGTCTTTATTCTTTGAGCGTGGATCGAAATAATGTTAACGCCGGTTGTACCCAGTGTAATTTATAAATAACATCAATAAATACGACACTAAAATTCACTTCGAGATTATTTATAATATGGCCAGAGTAGCCAAGTGGTCATTAACGAAAACTTGTGGCCGACGTTGTTTTTGTCGAATCATGGACGCGAATTCTAGTGCCATTGAAGACCCACATTGTAGAGCCTGACGCATGTTAAATCTATCAAGGATCAAAGCTCTCTCAGGTGCTAATTTGATATCGGAGTACTACGCGCCAAATTATTATGATCGCAAGATAGGCGATGACATTACAATGTGGTTACCTAGATATTTTTAACGTGCGGTAATGTGGTTGCCATGGGGATAACGTATATTATAATTAATTTTTGTTTTCCCCGGTGACTCTAATAATTTCAGACAATTTTAATTCAATTTATTTAAAAATTTAACCATTTTCATTGCATTCATTCGACAAGCTACTGCAAGTCATCTGTTGCATTTTGTGCTATTTTCGAACATGGATATTTTGTTTTCATTGACGAATACCAGAATAATTTTTTAACGTATAGAAGGGCTATGCTTTTAGTTAATGCTGCAAATTGTGCATTTCTACTTTATTTTACTATTGAATAATGTATTTTTCAACGTTTTGTTTCGAGGAAATACATTAAAGGAAATCGCAGTTCTTGTAATATAGCAAGTAATTACATAATATATTTATAAATTTATATAATTATTATATTATATTGATATTAATTACTGATTGATATTGGTTATTTTCAATATATTCTTATACTTTTCATTTGAAAGATATTTCAATATATTTCAATGTAGTGGTTTAAAATTATTTTATTGGAGATTTACTAGTGCTAGGGTGCCGTCTTGGATTCCATATCACTCTACAACAAGCCTAACTTGACGGATAGCACTCCGGTGTCAAATTAGTTTCCCCTTTCTTTTGCTTGACGTCGAAGTTTGGAGAGGAAGTGGCAACTCAGGAACTTGTGCGTGGTTCATATTTACGAGGTCCGTCAGCGATAGATCTCATGTTCCTTAGAAATGTAGTGTGGAGAATCGATCTCAAACAATGCGTGTCATAAATTAGAGTCCTAGTGAAAGTGGTTTCAACGTGTAGAAGGTACAAATTAAATCTATCGAGGCATGAGAAAAACGTCAGCTGAATTCGCCACATGAAGTGAAATTCGAGATGTAAGAAGAAACCGCCCCACCCCAAGAATGGACTGGATAGTCCATGTGAAACACTCGACGAGATGTGGTATTTCGCCACCTCCATCATCAATAATATTCTTTAGTATTGAAATAAAAAAATAGTTTGAAGAATAACTTGTATCTAATTGCAAATACATTCGAACCTTTGTATAACGAACCTCTACATTGCGAATTTTTCTATATAGCGAACTTTTTCCTGGAACCTTGAACATTTAACGATTTTTTTCGTAAAACAACCTCTCTATAATGAAGTGCATTTTCTATACAACGAAATTTTTTCTTTTGTGATTCAATTTTTGTTCTCCCTTTTTTAAAAGTATTTCTGAAAAAATGGCAAGTTATTCTCTCTTTAATACATTTTATGGTGGCCCTAAATCTTGAACTGGTTTTATTAGATCCTAACTCGTCGAGAGCAATAGAAGTCTGGGCGTTTTATAAAAGAAGTGTAACCCCATTGTCCAGTTCAGTAGAAACATCTTCGACATCCCCTTTCACGTTCCGTGGAGTTGTCCCGTGTTCTAGTTATGAAATAATGTATGTTTAATATTACTCTTGTATGCTCTAAATTATAAAGTGTCCATAAAATTCATTAATTTTTGTATAAAATTATTTTCTTAATATTGAAAATACAGTGAATTCTTCGACATTTTTTTTTCTTGTTTTCCTTGCAGTTTTTCTTTCTTTTTTAATGGGTAAGATATATAAAATAAGCATATATTAATTTAAAAAAAGGTGTGTGAATATTTATTTTTTGAATATATAGTGTTTATGAATTTAAAATTTGTTTTATATGGTTTATATAAAGTATAAGGAAAGGTGAACCTCTATATAACGAACTTATTCCCGAGATTTAGTGACTTCGTTATATAGAGATCCGACTGTATTGTAATTAATATCTGTAGACGTAATGAGTCAATAATTTAATTTTTTAAGTCTCACGCTACCCATCAGTTTTTCCTAAATCGGCCCAGTGAGTTCCAGTCAGGTGTCGTCCTTGTCAGTTGACCACCAGCAGCCCTTCATATGCGACGTTAATAAACACTCCCTCACAATCAATCTTAGATTTACAATATTATTCAGCAAAACAGTGTTAGACTTCTAATAACATTGTCACTAATATAACCAAAGAAATGATTAAGAACTCGCAGGACCCTTAACAGGTATCCGTGCACTCGAAAAAAAAAAACATGACACCAGTGTAACTAAACAATAAAACAAAACCATAATTTGAGTTTTTTACCACATGATAATCATATATATTTACATTATATCTCAAATTTTCAGAGAATTTTAGAAAAAATTAAAAAAGTTATAAGGAAATAAAAATTGGACTATTTTTCAAAAAAATCAGTATTTTACACCATGCAGGATTTTCAAAGTACAAAATTGATCAAAATTTACAAAATTAATTTTACTCGGTATTAAAACTTCGGCGGTAATTTTACTAGGCTCACTTTTGAAGTTATACTAACTTTTAAGAAATTTAGAGGAAAAAAAATTAAGTACAATTATAACGAAAATTTTAAAATTTTAAGAAAAAAATTAATTAAAATTCAAATAAAAAAATTCTATTAAATTTTTTTCAAAAAATTGATGTATAACTTATCAAGAGCCTTATTTTGAAAACGTGTATTAAATTTCAAATTAATATCATAAATAGTTTCTGAGAAATCCTGCGCACAAGCTAAATTTTTGTTTGCGAAATTAAAATTTTTTGTTTTGCGAAAAATGAAGTAAAAGATAAGAAAGAGATAGGGTTTTCGTTTAAGTTTCACTACTTATTTCTCAATAACTTCGGAAGTTTTTACAGTATCAACACAATTTTGGTACCAAAATGCTCAGATATATGGAGGCTTTAACATATATTTTTTTTCAAAAAATTGAAAAATGTGCAATTTATGAGTAATTAATGAATACAGTTACTTGAAATAAAAAAAATAAACAAATTCATTCATTTTATTAATTATTATGAAGGCACGAGTAACCACAATATGAATTATTTCATTATTTTATATTTACAGCATCGCATACATTTACTTTTTTGTTTAAATTTCTGATAGACGTTTCTCGGTTCTTTTTTTTTAAAACTATATACATATATTAAAAATTTTTCTAACTAAATTTTTACTGTATCGTTCTTCAGATTGTAATCATTCCTCAAGGAAATACAAGAGTTTTGAAAAGTCGCCGAGAAGTTATAATAGATTCTATTTTCAGGTTTTAACGAATTCCATCATTACCACTCAAAAGAATTTTAAAAACATTCTTTTGTAAGCTCTATTTTCATTTCTTTGGGGGTTCTGCATTTTGTTTTACGGAATTGTTTATTTATTCTTTCTCTGTACGATATTCATAAAAACGATAAAAAGAAGCATATTTGGTTAAAAGAAAAACATTGAAGGTCCTTAATGTCATTTAAAGATGGATACAATTAGCTCTTTTTTTATTTCTGAAATAGTTTGAGTTATGTGTTCTTAAAAATTTAGGAACTTTGGTTTTGGTTGAACACAGCATTTTCGAAAGCTTTGTTTTTTTATTCCATAGGAATTACTTCCTTTTATATGGTTTAATAAATACTCAATATGGAGTAAGCTATCAAATGCTTATTGCATAAAAGTTAGTTTGCGAAGCAAGCAAATTAAATCTCGGTGCATTTTATGAGGCTTTTAAGCTCTGAACTTACTTTAAATCGAAGAAAAGGAACACATATCTGAACAAATAAGAGGATATTTAAATGGAAAGTATTCGAATGAATATAGTAAATGAATATCGTATTTCAGTTTAAAGAAGTGTCTTAAAATTCAATTTCCTGAACTTTCATTTAAAATTTTCATCTTGATGAAGCAATATGTCTGAGTACATTTTCTAAATTACATTTCACATCCTCAGAATCATGCAAGAACAAGAGATTTAAAATGGCTTAGTCTACTTGAAGTAACTGTGATTGAAAATATCTCATTACGTTATAAAGCTGTAAAATTTTATTTCCACTCTAAAGGTACCAATATTCCTTTTCAGAAATTTATGTATCAATTTTTATTTGATTTGGTGTGTATTTCATTTGCTCTTTTGATTTTTCGTTTCGCATTTGATTCGGGGTTTTAGTGAGAAATGGGATGAATTTATCATTATATTAGGTCTAGACCGGTAAGTTCAGTCTGTTTTTAGAATAAAATATGTTATCCTACCTTAAATAAAATTCACATTGCACAGTTTAACTGTCATTATTATTTGACTTGCAATCTTTCTACAGTGAATGCAATTTGTAAGTCCCATTTAAAAAAAAAGGTTTAATTCCTAGAGGCGAAAAGTTGAAATCAAAGAGCTGGTCTGATTTATTTTTTGTTTTTGAATCTTTTGCCAACTTGTTATAAGGACAGACGCAAATTATAATCAGTGGGTGATAAATCTGGGAAATATGGGGGACTAGCTCTGCGAAATTCTCTGACGAATCCCCTAAGAAGTAAGTGCTCTGTCATACTGAAGCAGTATGATGCCATTCCTGTTGAACATCATCGGTCTCTTTTCGAAGAGTCCTCTTTTTAAATTATCCAAATGCTGAGAGTTTATTTTCTCAAAATTAAGCATTTTGTTCGATTTAAACTGCTCAAACTATATTAGTATATAGGTATAGGACAAATTAATAGGTACACCCACTTAAAATTGAGTCATCGTTCGACTGTTCAATAAAAGGCGCCACGTGTCACAATAGTGTACCACCTAGTGGAGGCTAAGGGAAGATATCAATCAGGCATTTGACAGTGTAAAATTCTGTTCTTAACAAAGCGTGATTATGTCCGAATTCTCCGACCTGAAAAGAGGAAAGATAACTGGAGTTCACCTCACTGGAGCGTCCCTGTCCAGAACAGCCAACCTTGTAAATATTTCAAAAACCACTGTGTCAAGGGTTATACAGCCTACACAAACCTGGGCAGGGTGTCTTCTATGAAGCACAGCAGTGGACGAAAGTCGAAGTTGAAGAACCGTGAGAGACGGGTGTTGAAGGGATAGTCACCCGAAAACGCAAGGCTACACTGCCACAGATTATGTCCTAGATGAATACCCACATTAGGACACCATATCTGCATGTGTTTTGAACATTTATGGCATAGTAGCTATTTCAAAATCGTTAGTTTCGGAAATGTTATGAAGACACTAAAGTGGTGCCAAGATTATCTAAACTGAGCACAATTGCGATTGGAACAAGTCCTTTTTTACATTATTCCAGACAACTGGACGTTTGTTCGTTTGGCAAAGACCAACAGAATCATTTCTTGTTGACTGCCTGGTTCAAACCGTGAAACATGGAGAAGGCACTGTGATGGTGTGGGACACAATATCTTCATATAGATTGAGGCCTCTCGTTGTTTTTGAGGGAGATGATCACATACGACTATTATCGAAGTATATTTTCGCAGATCATCTTCACCCTATTCTTCAGACTCTCCTTTTGGGAGAACGTGTGTTCCAACATGGCAACGCCCTTGTTCACACGTTTGACTGTTTTCACGCATGATTACATGAGTATGATGAGGAAGTGGAAGATCTAAAGTAGTGTCGTCAGTCACCTGTTTTGAACATAATTATGTGTTTATGGTTTTTTTCTCGAGAACAAAATCTTCTCGGTTTCCTTCTCTACGCACACTTTCTGGACTAAAAACAGCCCTATACTAGAAATGAGTGTGAATTAAGATGAAGTTTGTTCAAGACCTTTATTTGTGAATCCCACGTTGAATGAAAGGCCAAAGGGGGCCCAATTCCTTAACAATAAAATAATTTAATTTTTTCACAGATATTCCTATTATTTTGTGCCATATCTGTATATATTTACCATTTTATTGTTCAGGCTCAACTTCAGTTTTGAGGTAAGGACTTTGAGGTTTTACAGGCGCAAAATATGCCTTTTCTTTGGTTTTCATTGGTAAGCCCTTATCAAAAGAAATAACTAAACATATAAATCGTTTTTATATTTGATTTTTATCTCATATATCCAACTTCTGTTTCAATTCCTACTATTAACTCGCACTCTCTCTATATTTATTTATTTATTTATCTTGATGGAATTTTCAATCGTTAATAAAATACATTTTAAAGCTCTCAATTCAACTGAAATTTTATATACATGATTATTTTGGATGGCAATACAATAATTTAATTATAATTCTTAAAATTAAATGATTAAAACTAATTATTTAAAGAATTATAAATACAGCTACGTTGGCATCATTTTTGGCGACTTGTGTCAAAACTTGAAAGTGGTTTTTTCTCGCATTTTAAAGCGCTCATTTAAACTGAAATTTTACATACACGATTGTTTTGGATGACAATACGATGCTTAAATTATAATGAATAAAAATGAATCACCACTTAATGTTGTGATTCAGTCCTATGTATATACATATTTACATTAATTGTAACTATTTAATAAAAAGTAGCTAAAATAAAATTTTTCTTTGTTGATCTACGTAGGGGAATTGACTTAAATTTTTTTATATTACTTGTTTTATACAGTCGATCGTGTAAAAAACACGTTACGTCGTGTACTTTTTACACGTTGGAAAATCGTGTAAAAAGACGCATGCGACCTATTCAACCGCTAAAAAAAATCGTGTAACATGAAAAATTTCTAAATATCCCCCATTCCCAAAAAAAGCATGTAAAAAAGTGATAATTGAATTCATGTTACATATTTATAAAACAAAAACAATTAGTTTTTATTAGAAAAAAATAAGATTAGCGTACAGTGGAAATTCACTCTATATAATCACATACAACGCGTGTAAAAATTGAAATTAGAGATATAACTCTACTAACAACTATTCATCACTACTTGATCGCAAGCATGCAGGTTTATTGAGAACTGGATCAAAAATGCTATGATCGGTAGATGTGTTCACTGTTCATATGTCTGAGCACTGTAGACGAAGTGAGGACCTACCGGGATTTATTAAAAGAATTATATTGCTGTTTAGAATATATTGTGAAGAAATATATTGTGTTTCAAGGATTGTTTTTCGACAATAAATTTTTATCTCACCTGAAAAACTGTTTTGCTCTTTATGACTCACAGCACAAAATCTTTGAGCCCCTGGTCTACGTAATACTATTTTTGAGCCACTGTTAAGATACGAAGATGACATAAAATGGCAACCCTTTTCCAAACTTACACACCACGCCCATATGATGGTTTTGAATCTTGAATAGAAAGGCTGGTCCACTTCAGATTTCATGTGTTTTAGCTATTATACATTTTCTTCTTTCTTTGTGCATCTTTAGGTGATCCTGCAACTGGATAAGTACAACACGAGTGTTTGCAAACATGAAACTTGGCTAGGACAAAAAGGGTGCATTTTAAAAATTTTTAAAAAATTATAAATTTGCTTTCTTAGTAGAAACAATTTTTAGTGATTTTATAATAAGGAAAACATTGCGCTTTAACCAGTTAACTGTGATTATCGACCATACTCGATGTGGAGAAGTTACAAGATTTTCTTGCATTGACGAATATACTCGCTATGCGTAAAAAGTAGTATCCATTGAATATTTAAATTGTCATTTTTCAGAAAAAGAAAACATATTCTCAAATTTCAAGATTTTGAGGGCAGGCCAGAGTAAAACAAATAAAAAAAAGTGTGAAAATTTTAAAATAAATCTATTTACGTTACCGTTTCTATACGGCTGAAACAGCCTATAAGTTTGTTATTTATGTGAAATGATAATTTTTTTAGATGTTAGCCTAAAACGAGCGAAGATAAAAGTTGATTTAGAAGAAGGTTCCTTCAGGTGTGGTAAGTCGTCATCCGACCAGGCGCTGAGGCATTGATGGCTGCTGGCCAGAACCTATTTAGCTATCGAGTGCTGTAAATGCCAATTGTTTGCCTCTAAATCAGGGGTATGAAACTCGCGGGCCACATGGCGTCCACGACGAATATTTTTGTGACCCGGCTAGTATATTGGCTCATAATAATATTGT
>BMAV01024016.1:68038-83743 GCA_019973955.1 Trichonephila inaurata madagascariensis | reverse complement strand
GAATATTTTTGTGACCCGGCTAGTATATTGGCTCATAATAATATTGTCACGAATTATGTGTAAATAATCTGTATTTGGATGTGTAATGCATTTATATTACTGTTAAATTTATTTTATGTTAAAATTGTAATATTCATAAGCAATGCCGTTCCTTACGCTAGAGTGTTGATTCGATGAGAACTTGGCAAATCTTGGCGATAGAGCCAAGTTAGCATCATATTTAACGACCATGTTGGCTACCAATTTGGCGACTTAGGTGATATTTTGGCGTCATTAGTGACCATGTTGGTGAGATTGGGACCCTCTGGATTCTTTTAGAAAGTAGTGGATCTCTCCACTAATTTCACGCACTATGACGCGTGCGGAATTTTCTGGAAGTTTCTGCTGGGTCTATAAATAGAGCAGTGCCAGCCGCAACCAGCCAGTCTTGATTCAACAAGCGATCAGTGAGCATTGTTTTGATTACCGATTAGCTCGGCTGTGCTTGTGAATAATCTTTTACATACGTGTATTTTAAACAGTAATAAGTGTGCTTGATTGCTATTGAAGGTGTGAAGACCTTCTGAGATTTACTCTTTGAATATTTCTGCGGAATTCTGTAATTCAAGGATTGGATTTTCGTCAATAAATTATCATCGCTCTTAAAGAACTGTCTTCCACTTTGTGACTGATTTGCATAAAATCCTCGAACCCCAATCAACGTAACAATATGTAATAAAATATCAAAATTTCTACCGAAATACGGAAGATAGTAGTAGAGAAGAGGTGTAAAGGGGTTAACATTAAATTTTTCTTGTTTTTTTTTATTTAGGTTTATTATAATGTATTATTCACAAAATAAGTCTACGTTTCTATGAATTTTTTTGTGTGGCCCACCATATAAATTAAATCTTGTTTGCTTGGCCCAAGTTAGCATTTGAGTTTGACACTCTTGCTCTAAATGCAATGCCTAAAAGGAGAAAAGGCAAAAGTACGGGTTAATTTTTACCAATTTTTTAAATGTTTATATATATATATATATATATATGTTAACCAAATAAATAAGAATTATCCATAAAATTGCCAATTTTATAAAATATATTAAATATTTTGATACAATATTTGAACAATGTAACTTACTCTGGGGTGGACGAATATACTTGTTATCACACGAATTCCAGTTTTCCCATCCTCGATTTTCGACGCTCTCAAACTGGAGCCCCTTATTTAACTGGCTAAACCTTTCGAGACACTGACAGTTCGAATACCACAACCGAAACAGGAAAAATGTATTCTTTCAAAAAAATACTTTTCTCGGTATTCTAATAAAGGAACTGTGTCACAATATTTTCACAAAAAGAATTGAATCTTGGAGCACGTTAGTTTTGTCGTGAATAATAGAACAATTTGTGCCATAATGAGAACTCATAAGAAGTGTAGTATTCATAGCAGGAAAGAGAAATATATGAAAAAAAGAAATGTCAACTAAAACTGGAGCTTATAAAGAATGCTAGACGAAAGATTATTAACCCGACACTAATGGTGAAGGGATATAAAAATATGCGACAAGGCTTTGCGAGAAAATGAAAGAAATAATAGGGCGGCTTGTGTGACTGTATGCATTATTAAGTAGCAAAAGAAAAATCGCGCAACAGGACCGTTTATTCGTATTTATCTGAGAATTACAAACGTAAAATTTAAAAATGTCTCTAAAGGAATTTTTCCGATTTCAGACACGAGTGAACAGTTCCCGAGACATTTTTCGAGGATTATTTCTGTTATGCATTGTTACTTAAATGTCTTATTCTAAGAAACTAAAGTTTAAATTTCCCCATTCTTTCACCTCTTCTTTTTTTTTTTTGGTAGTTTTTTCCTCTGTAGACAAATAATAAAAAAGTAAAACATTTGCGTTAAATGTTACTGTAAGACATTTTTGCTATTTAATATGTAATACAATGCTTCTCAAAGTTGCAATAATTACTCATAATTTTCATCGCATCCCCCTCATACGATAACAATGTATTGAATTAAATCATACTATATTTTGTCGCTATTAGTGACGCTACGACTTCAAGCTCTTAAGCGCCCCGACGTATATAAACGTCTCGCTAAGCCAAAGCGTTTATTTTCCCTGACGTATATATACATTTTTTCGAAGTGCAATCTTTTCTGTGGACAGCTAACCATAAAATTATTCCGAAGGATTCGGAATGCAATAAAAGGATCTTGACAATGGGGAAGATTTACTTATTTCTGATTATTTGCGCTTTCTCTTTTTCATTCCTCCCCACCCCCCAATCCACCACATACGGTCGTCTATGTGGAAAATGATTGGCATTGAAAAGCGAATCGCATAACTTTTAATTAGCAGCTAAGAGATTATTTATAAACCGTACAAATTATCAAGATCAGTGTTAATTTTTGTTTTAGTTATATGTATGACAAGCCTTTGGGGTCACTGGTAATAAATAAACTTGTGCTTAGTATTGTTAAATTAATTATAAAATACATTGTGTAGCATTGATACATTTATAAGTATAATATATCAGTGTGTAATGACTTCACCCAGCTCTGGGATAAACTATTTATTTCTCAGTAAGAAAATCATCAAAAAAATATTCTATCACAATTAATTAGCAAAAAGGTCCACACAGATTTCGAGTCCCTTTCACTGCAATGTCTCATATCTCTCGCATAAAATAATGACATAAATTGACACTCTAGAGAAAAGTCCTATACATAGGATATGTAAAAAGGGTTCACTCTCGGTAACTCCACACCGACTCGGGGGGAGTTCAATGGCTCTAAATCCGCCGTGCAGTTGCTCCTTCACAATTTACACGGTTCCAAAATCCGCCTTACTTCGCGGACTCAGGTATAGCTGTATCACGTCTTTAGCTGGAGGGGCCTCCAATCAGGTTCCCTCACGTAAAGTTTCTCCGGTTCGGAATCCGCCGTACTTCGCGGACTCACTATCGTTTTTCCTTTCACTGAAGGGGCCTCACCGGCTCCCTGATCAATTCTCTCACTGGAAGGGCCTCCAAAACGGTTCCCTCAAATCTAGTCTCTTCGTACTCTCTCAAGCTCCTTATATCCTCTCGTCTCTCACCTCATATCGCCTCCTGATTCCTTCTTTGATCTCTTGTTTTTAGGCCGCCCCTGTCGGTCTCGGCCCATTTGATCTTTAGCCCGTTGGGCGCCATTGCCTCGGTGCACATTGTAAGTTTTCAGGCGCGCTGTCGTCACCGAATCGTGAGTTCAAACCCAGTACCATTAAAGACTTGCCGTGTAGGGCAGCGATACACGTTAAATCTGTCGAGAGCTCAAACGTCCTCCCGTTGGTGTGGTGTTATAGTTAGGAGAGGGGGTGCCAGCTCAGGTCGTCTTCGTCACTTGATCATGGTTCAAAATGACGTGGTACGTCGCCAAAAGCCCTCGTGTAGCTGAACAGTGCGACGGTAATATTCACTCACTCACCCAAACAATAGCACAATGTATTGAATTCAATAATACTATACCTTGACGCAGAAGCTACAATACACTTTAACCTCTTAGGTGTCACCGGTATATATAAAGGTCTCACTCAGCTAAAGCGTTAAATGCCTTGAACGTATATATACGTCTCTGTGCACTGTTATCCATAAAATGTTTTCGAATGCAATAAAAGGACCTTGGCAGAATTTGCGAAGGATTTATTTATTTCAGAGAATTTAATTATTCCTCTGCTCCCCCCTCCCGTCTCCCAATACATCACAAACGCGCACTTACTTGGAAAGCCGTGACATTGGGCAACGAATTACGTAACTTTTAATCGGCAGTTTCAAGATCAGTTATAAACCGTACAAATTATCAAAATAAGTGTTAATACTTTATATAATTTTATATATGACAAAAGCTCATTATTAAACTTGTTCTTTACTTATTTCTAATGGGGGCTGCGGATTAGAGTTTTGTCAATGCAGACCTAGTATATTCCCAGGAAGCTGGTATCTCTTTTTAGTGCGGCACCATATAGGTGGATACCAATCGCCGCAGGTAATTTTGACGCTCAGTTTCCTCCCTAGAGGTAGACACCTGAGCTCTGACGATGCTAACCTTTACTAGGATTCAATTTTGCCTAGAGAACCCATCCCAAAAACAGACACTCTAGGGAGCTTTTACATGCCGTATAACCACATGACAGGGCCGCTGTCTATTTTTCTGCATCCGGGGTCGAACCCGCAACTTTGGGTGCAGAAATCCAGCGACAAACCAACCATGCCACCCAGCCGGCACTTGTCCTTAACTTGGTATTGTTAAATTAATTATCAAATGCAATGTGCAATACTGATACATTTTTAAGTATATTATAGCAGTGTAAACGCGTTTTTAATTTTTTTTTATTATGTCAGAATGTATTTTAATAATTTTTTTTAAATATTTTTTTCAGACTTTTCAATATGCCCTTGTAGAGTTATCACGCCCCCCTAGAGATCCACGCCCCCACATTTTGAGAAACGCTGGCTTAACAAGTTAAATTGTTAGAAATGGAATTCAATAGAAAATTTTTCTCTTTGATACAAATTACAATTTCATATTTTTACTTCACCTGTATTCATCGATATTGAAATTGTAGATTAAAACATACAAATTGAGTTAACTGAACTCATCCAATGTAATTCTTTGTTAAATCAAAAATGTATGGGACTTGAAATTCCAGATTTTTATACATATTTATCTGTGGATCGCTTTTCTAAAAATTCTGTGTTTGTTACGTGTACAATGATAATGTTCGGTAGCACTGATTTATATGAGCAGCTATTTTCTTCAATGAAAAATAACAAAAATCTTCTAAAAAGTAATAGTATTAAACACTATTTCTCTTAGTATAACTGTTTCGTTTTCTTATAAAAAATATAAAATATATTAATAGTTTGATTATAAAACTAACATGGAATATAAAATAACTGTGTAAGTATAATATAAATAAATTTATTTTGAGTCTAAAAAATACATAATACATTCATTCTCTAAAAACCGTATTTTATTAATTTTTTGAACATTAAGAAGTCAATTTAATATAAAATAGATCACACATGTGATCCACAATATCATACGAGTTTGACATACCAGCTCTAAGCTATTGTTTATGTACTTCCGCGGTGTTCGATGAAAAAGTTATGCTTTTTCCAAGCTACAAAGCGATGTTTCTGTGAAACGGATGCATTAAATTATTACATTCAGATGCAGTGAGATTAAAATTTTTATATCCCAGCCATCTTAATGCTTCAGACCGGGTTGCGATGAGCTTGCATCTTTTATATCACAGCCTTATTGATATTCCATATCGGGTTGCAATGAGATTACATTTTTATATCACAGCCTCTTGACGTTCCATATCGGGTTGCGATGAGATTACAGTTTTTATATATATCACAGAACTCTTGATGTTCCATACCGGACTACAATGAAATTACATTTTGTATTTTATAGCCTTCTTGATGTTCTGACTGGGTTGCGATGAGCTTAAAGTTTTTATATCACAACCTTCTAGATGTTTTATACTGAGTTGCGTTCAGATTGCATTTTTCATATCGCAGTCCTCTTAATGTTCCTTATCGGGTTGCTATGAAATTACAGTTTTTATATCAAAACTCTGTTGATGTTTTGACCGGGTTGCGATGAGATTACATTTTTTATATCCCAGCCCTCTTGGTGTTCCATACCGGGTTGCAATGAAATTAAATTTTTTACATCACAGCCCTCTTGTTCCAACCGGGTTGTAATGAACTGATACTTGTCTTAATATTTTTCACGCTAGTAAAAGAGCGCTTTGGTACCTCGTGAAATCAAATGCAACAACGTAGCTCCTCAACGGAAATCGAAGTGGAAGGTTTTTTCCTTCAACACGTACAGCATTTGCGTAAGCGTAGAGGTCCCCCACAGTGGTGATCTCAATGCGGGGTTGGGGAGGGGGTCGCTTCTTCAAGTTGTAGCAGCTGCCAGGGAAAGAAAATCTCGTCAGACATCCGAACTTGATAAAAACGGTCGCGAGTATGAGACAAAACTTCTTAACATATGCAAAGACGAACTTCTCTACAATCGATCGAGTTACGTTAAATAAAATACCTTTAAAAAGTACTTTAATATAGTACTGTTTATAGAAGAGTGTACTATCATTTATGTACTAAAGGTATACTGCATTTAGTATAGTTATTACTCGAACCGTAAATACTGTACATAACAGCTACTTCTGTACTATTATTACTGTATATAGTACTATTAATTTAGTTCTGTCAGTACTGCGTTTTTTCAGTAAGTTCTGCATTGTTTACTACTTTTAGTACTGCATTTTACACTGTTAACTTAGTAATATATTGCCCTCGTATCTTAAAATTTTGTTTTATTATGCAACACATTTTACTTGGGGAACCTTACTTACAAATCACAGCTTTTTTGGTTTTGAGAAATATAGTAAAAAGTACTTTTATTTTACTATTTAAATTCAAATTTACATCGAGCTTTGTTCATTGTGTGTTATTGAGAAGAACAATTGTGAAAAAGAACCCGCTTTTCTTTATTTGAAAATGTCTCAATATAAAAACATTTAAATGTCTTATAGATTTCAAGTAAATTATTTTTTTAAAAATAATTTTAGCTTTCATACACAATTAAATAAACAAAAATTTATTTTTAAAGTTAGACAAATAAGAGCTGTAATCTAATATCATTACTCAATTTTACTTCATTTTCAGATTTTTTTAAGTGATTCTAAAAAATTGAAGACATTGTTTTTTCATTCACTTCATTTTATACTACTTTAGTTACAAAATCTATCTTTTTCCTCCTGCGCTTACAAAATTCAACCATAATTGTTTTACTTTCAGGAAATTGACACATCTAATTTTAGAAAATAAATTATAAATAGTTATCTATCTTCTGGTCCAGAAAAGTTTTAAAATCCATTTAGTAAATCCCTATAAATCCCTAAGTTTTCACAATATTTATAAACAAGTTATACATCCTTACTTCAAAGAAAGAATTAAAATATTTATCACATCCAAATGGATATAATGAACTGAAATATTGTTCAAAAAGTGCCATTGTGTATTACTGATATGTTGTAAATCAGCCTCTTCAGAAATCCGCTACCAAACTTCTCAATCCACAAATGAAATCAATATAAATCACAAATTAAAAATAGTATATTAATCGCAGTTTCACAAAGATTCTTAGTCCTCAGAAACACTAATTCAAATGGCCAAATACAAAAATACTTCTCAGTGTTGGGATCTTATATTATTGCACTTACAATGTCGTTTTTTGACAGAATAATTACTATTTTATTAATTGGTGCATTATTGTACAACAATACTAATCATAAAGAAAAGGATTACGATTACCGTACAAATTATCAAAATAAGTGTTAGTTTTTGTGTATAATATTTTAAATGACAAACCCATGGGGTCACTGGTAATTATTAAACTTGTTCTTAACTTAGTATTATAAATGTATTTTATAATTAATTTAATAAGTGTATAATATATCAGCGCAAATGTGTGTTTTATATTTTATTATGTTAGAATGTATTTTGTTTGTTTACATTCAATAAATTAATAATTTTTGTTTAAATAATCTTTGGTTTTTGACTTTTCAATATGCTCGCGCCCCTCTCGGTTATCCCGCCCCACAGTTTGAAAAACGCTGACTTATGCAGCTTTAAAGTGTGATGTTGATATTACTCTTTAGATCACTCACTGCAGGTCTTTAATGGTGACCGTGGTAATCTAGTGCAGTGTTCCGCAACCCCCGGTCCGCGGAGCAAATACTACCGGTCCACACAAGAAACATTAAATTATTTCTCTTTCATTTACTGTGGTATATTTTTCTTAGGTTTGGGCTATTTTTTATGAAAATCACTTAATATTCCTTGTTAAATCCCTTTATATTAATTTTTTGGTGTAGCTATATTTTATTCAGAAGTCACGATTAAATACAATTAAATTAAAATTATGAAATCAAAACAGTCTAAAATGTAAGCAATTAACATCTCCTCCTCAGCGGGCCGTGGTAAAATTAACGAACGTTGGCCGGTCCGCGGCAATAAAAAGGTTGCGGAGCACTGATCTAATGGACAAGGTAACGGACTCACTGCAGGCGTGTTATGAGTTCGAGCCCAGTACCGCTGAAGACCCACCGTGTATGGAGATGAGGCAAGTTAAAACTGTCGAGGCTCAAAAGCCCTCCTGTTGGCGCGGTGTGGAAGTTAGGAGATGGGGTGTCAACTCAGGTGTCATCCTCATCAATTGACCACGGTTCAAAATTACGAGGTCCGTTACCACACTAAAACTCGTGCTGCTTTATACTGTGGTTATGATAAACAATCATACACTAGAATCTTCAGTGAAATCTGAAAGTCGATGCCACATATCAAGACAACCAATGTCGGTTATAATTTGCGACCATTACTACTCGGCCAAAATGGCCATTCATTGTGTAGAGATGCCGCCACACGTTATATCCGTCGAAGCTTGAAGTCATCACGTTTACATGGCGTGGAAATCTGAACATTAAATTGTCAGCTCAGGTGTAATTTTATGCTCTTAACCATTGTTTTAATTTCCGAGGGCCATCACCCATAATCTCATGTAGTGTCTAAATTTAAATTCAGTAACAATCGATCAAAATAAAACTATTAATAACAATATTATTTCAAAACCAATAAGCAAAGGTTTACTAATTTTTCTTTGTCCATTTAAACGAAGAAAAAAATCCGCTTAAAATTTTATAAGCAACAAAAAAAAAAAAAAAAAGAAAAATATGTAAGCATACATTAAGAATTATTACTGGATTCACGAACATTACAACGGTTCAGAGTTCTATAGCACAAGAAAACCATAAAAAAAAATTATCGAAATAGAATTCCTTCTTGACGACATTTCCAAGTGCAACATACTGTCACAATTCTTAAATCCTTAATTCGATTGGTCAGTTAGACGATTATATCCATTATATTTTTGTTATTCCAATAATTTAGTCCACCTTTTACACTTTGATTTATTTCCTTAGACGGCACAAAAGGCATGTATTCAGCAAAAAGAACATTAAATAACTGATTCTACTAGCTGAAGAAAGTATAGCTCTCAGTTGACTTGCAACGTCTTACACATGCCTTTAAAAATTTACTATTTTTAATAGTTTTTTAAAAATTTATTCTTAAGTCTTAAAAGAAGCAATTTTACTTCATAACATTTGTGTAAAAGCCAGTAACCAGTAAAATGGCCTCCCCCGTTTGACTACGCACAACTATGTCACCATTAAATACTTGCTAAAGATTATTACTCGTCTATCGCCGAGTAAATATCACTGTCAAAATATTGGATCAAAAAGATGGGTTTATTTTATAAAATCTCCCTTGTTTCCTTCACCTGTTGATCATTTGGTCAAAAAGTACTAAAATAATTAAGCTCGTTCATAAGCACGTCGGTCCTTCCGATCGTCAGTTTTTAATGGATGTCAATAAATTTTAGCGACAGTCAAATTTCCCGGACTGAGAGACAAAAACACAAAACGATTTACTTCCGGTCTTGACACTAAGGAAGTTCTGGAGTAAGATTGATCACAGTCCTCTTAAAAGAAAGCATCCTCGTTTTTACCATTTCTATAAAGTAACTCCTTAGGCAGCACGGCATGGGTCCACTACTCTGTCAGCACTTGGTAATAACCTGAAGCAATTCGCATTTACACCACTCGATAGCTGGATAACTTCGAGCCAGCAGCTATCAATGGGCTCAGCTATCCATCAGCGTCACGCATTTGTCCCACAGCTGACCGCATCTGAAGGAACTGTATAAAAAATCAAGTTTCACCTTTTGGTTTTGCCCCTTGTAGGCAAACATCTAAAAAAAAATTATCATCGCGCATAGACAAATTCGTTATGCGAATGATGTGATATTTCAGCCTGTGCATACGGAGACGCACGAGTTCATTTAAAAGTTTTCTTATTTTTTCAATTCCTACTATTAACTCACTCTTGATACATAAATTTTTTTTATCTTGGTGGAATTTTCAAACGTAATAAAATACATTTTAAAGCGCTCAATTGAGCTGAAATTTTATATACAGGATTATTTTGGATGACAATACAGTCATTTAATTATAATTAATAAAAATTAATTGATTAAAACTAATTATTCAAAGAATTACAGATACAGGCACGTTGGCATCATTTCTGTCGACGTGTCAAAACTTGAAAAGGTTCTTTTCTCACATTTTAAAGCGCTCATTTGAGCTGAAATTTTCTATAAACTATTGTTTTGGGTAAAAATACGATAATTTAATTATAATTAATTAAAATGAATTGACTAATACGAATTATTTAAAGAATTACAAATACAGCCATGTTAGCATACTTTTCGGCGACTTAGCGACCCTTTTGGCGACTTGCGTTAAAACTAGAAAAAGTGTATTTTTTCCCTCACGTTTTAAAGCACTCAGTTGAACTGAAATTTTATATATACGATTGTTTTGGATGACAATACGATACTTACATGGTAATTAATAAAAATTAATTGCCACTTAATATTGGGATTCTGTCCTATGTATATACACTCCCAAAAGTTAAGCACGAAGATGTAAAATGCAAGAAAAAAAATCAACAAATACTGATTTGATTGACACAAAATTTGGCATTAAAGTAGCATATATATTTATACATAAAACAAAATCAATAATTATATACAGAAATGAAAACAATATTAAATTTTTGTAAGTTATCATACAATGTCATATACTGGAGACTCAAACTGAATTACGTATAAAGTGAAAATAAACAGCATAAAATGAAAAAAAGGTCATTGATAGGGTATGTGATCCTCTCTCATCTGTATGCAAAGTTTACACCTTCTGGCCATGCTTTCAATTAAGTGGTCAACCACCGCAGAATGAAGCAATCGCCATTCTTCTTGTACAGCAGTTTCCAGCTCAATAAGAGTGGCTGGAGGTGGGAAACGTGAAGATACAGCACGACCGAGAGCATCTCAAAGATTTTCAATGAAATTAAGGTCGGGCGAATATGCTGGCCACGCCATACGCGCAATTCCTTCACTCTCCAGGTAGTCATCGATGATGTCAGCTCAATGGGGACGTGCGTTATCGTCCATTAAAACAAATTAGGACCAACTGCTGCCGCGTACAATCTCATAATGGGGTTCTAGTACTTCATCTCGATACTGGACAGCCTTCACAGAACCCCATTTAAAGATGTGCAGGTCGGTGCGGTATCCTAATGAAATCCCTGCCCACACCATGATGCTTCCGCCTCGGAATGCGTGATGTTCGGTGATGTTTTGGGGCTCATTGCGTGTACGTTGTTAACGCCATATCCTTATACGCTTGTCATCTGGCTCCAGAGCAAATCTTGACTCATCAGTAAACATGACATTGCCCGAGTCAGACACAGTCCAATTGCCATGTTCCCGGCACCACTTCAATCGTGCCTCTCTTGATTGGACGGATAGAGGAACACAAACTCGAGGTACCTGGGCATACAGTCCATTCATATGTAATCTTCGGCGTACAGTAGCTGCAGATATAGCCTTACCAATGGACGCTATAACCATAGATGTCACACGTGTGGAGGCAACTCTGCGATTCCATTTGGCTACAATAGCAATATATCAATCTCCTGCGATGGTTGTAACCCTTGGGTGACCACCTACGGGCATTCGGACAACTGTCTATGTGGTTTGGAATTGTTTCCATAAACGTGAAATTACAGAATGATGAAAGCCGAAGAAAAGAGCAACATCTGTGATCAACTGCCCTGCTTCAATGCGCCTCACAGCACGACAGCGCTCTCAGAATCTTCCATTCGTCTTCTTCCATCTCAGAATCTTCATTCTGAAGTCATGGAAAACACGTACGTCTTAAAAAAAAATTGTACGAAAGTTTTAACCACCTTCTATCAGCGCTTACACAGTCAACTTCTGTAATCCTTCATAAAGCTGATTTCTTATAAAACTGTTCTTTTTGCATATTTCTTGACATGAAAGCATGATTGGTTGTTACCTAACATATTTGCATACTTCCATATACCTCTGCAGCGAATTGCATCCTCTTCAATTCTGATTGGCTTCCGGAAATCAGCATTTTCCTCTCCGTGCTTAACTTTTGTAAGTGAGTGTACAGATTTATATTAATTGTAACTATTTAATAAAAATTAGCTAAAATAATATTTTTCTTTATTGATCTAAGTAAGAATTGGCTTAAAAATATTTTTTTTTATATTACTTGTTATTTATTTGTTTTACTTCTGCCTAACCTCAAAATATTCTGAAACATCTTGAAATTTGAGACTATATTTTTGCTTTTTATTAAAATTACAATTTAAATAAGCAATGGTCACTACTTTTTACGTGTGACGAGTTGACTCGTCAATACACAAAATCCTGCACCTTCTCCACGCCGAGTATACTTGTTAACTGATTAAGAAGAAATAAATAAAACTGATCGATTCAATAGAAACTGTACCACAACTATTTCAATAAATAGCTCAATAAGAGATTTTCATAAGAGTTTATAAATATCTTTCTCTAGAAAATGTTTATACTGAGTATTTTACTTATGGAAAAATTCACAATGTTAAAATAACCAAAAAGAAACATCTAGAATACAATTGCAGGGCATCGGTGCCTATGCATTTTAAAGAAAAAAATTTCCATACCTCCTTGCATAGCATTTCCTATCATAGTTGAAGTTCTATTTTTGGATGTTAATATGAATAACACACAATATCCTAAGGCAAAATTGGGAAATAATAATGCGAAAGCGGAAATTCAAGTTTTACATATTCATGCATATTAAAATGTCTTAAGCTTCAATTCGTTGATTTTACAAAGGATGTTGTTTCTTAAATACAAAGATAATCTGAAAACTTATTTTTGCAATTCTGACGAATTTTTTTTTCTAATCTTCTAAAAGTTTCTTTCCTGTAAGATGCAACTGTGAATATTTTCTCGAAAACTTGGTTTAAGATTATTCATATAAAAATATTTTTTTTTTCGAAAATCTTATGCAGGAAGAGAAAATAAAATAATTATATCGAAATGAAGCGGTCAACAATCATTGCTGCACAAACGCATGCTTAATGTAATCAAGGTCGTGAAAAAAAAAGTAGGAATAGGATTGATAATTTTTAAATACTGCCACTGTATTAGCTAGTTAACTGTGACTCCTCCATCTGAGAGCTCGCAGCTATGAGTGTCACGAAAATGGAGTGATAATGAGTTTGCTCGTCAATCACAGAGTTGTACGGGAGGTCTATGCACGGTGCAATAAAGTAATTTGGTTTGATCGTGGGTTCAAGAGACCGACGGCTCTACCGACCATAAGCTTTCATGGATATCTGTGAGTTTTTGGAACCGCCAAAATTCCAGGACTCGGAGACCTGTCGAAGATTCAAATCCGTGACCTATTGATCCGAAGCCCATTAACTTAACCACTAGACAAAAGTGATCACTCCTTTCCGGAGGCTGTAACTGGCTTATTTAGAAATCATCGTTACACACTTCCTCACTGGTGAGTCGGTGGATAGGCGAACGAAAGATATAGTTGTTATGGCTAGCGTATGGGTTTTTGCTGTTGCGTCAAGTGTGTCTGACGGTTTGATTGTTGTATCATGTGGATCTGACGCCCTGTTTGTTTTCGTCCTATGGATCTGATGATTTTTTATTGCTTTTGCGGAGCGTAGATGGCACCACGACAGCTGCGCGAAGGCTGAGTTTTTTCAAAGTTTAGCCAGGGTCACCAATGATTAGAACTCGGCACCTTCTGCTCAGTAAGCACGTAACTTAACATTTTGGACCAAAATGATCACTACTGTCTGGAAGCTGTTACTGGCTTATTTAGATATCACCGCTACAGACCTAAACACACACTGATTTATTTTCTTCTTTACCGACAAAATATTTTCTATTTTGGTTTCCCCTGAAAAAGAAGAATTTAAGTATAATAGATTGATTGCTTAGTAATTTCGCAAGGTGAGAAAACATGAGGGTTAATGTCGACAGACTTTGTAAAACTGAACCATATTTAAACGACGAGAATGACACTTCAAACATTCCATTCTCTAAACTTCCCCACATATTTACGAAGAAGGACCAAAAAATAACTCGAACCGAATTGTATGCCTTGTGTTAACGAGTTGTGCTGTTAGGGGTGTAAGATAGTCTGGGTGAGTGAGTGAGGGAATATTAACGTCGCACTGTTCAGCTACACGAGGGCTTCTGGCGACGGATCACGTAATTTTGAACCATCGTCAAGTGACGTGAACGACACATGAGCTGGCACCTCCCTCTCCTAACTACCACACCACACCAATGGGAGGACGTTTGAGCTCTCGTCAGATTTAGTGTGCATCGCTCCCCTTCACGACAGGTCTTTAGTGGTACTGGGCTCGAACTCGTGACAAGGCCAGCCACGATCCGATACCTTGACCACTTGGCTACCGTGGCCACGTAAGATAGTCTGGAGGATGGCTCGTGGTGTTTGTTGTGTGTGTTCCTGGCTCAACCCTTTACGATGAGTGAGATGACCGACCTCTAAAAATCAGTGACTGTGTGTGAAATTTTGATTTCTGTTGGGAAAACTGTAGCTGAGACCATTTCGATGCTTCGGCAAACCTTTGATGATGATGCTTTGAGAAAATGACAGGTCTACGAGTGATTTCAAATCTGGCAACATGCAACTAAAGATATGCCACTCCCAGGGAGTCTTTTGACGGGAAGAAATGATATAAGCAGCAGAATACATTAACGTAACATTCTAAGAATAAAAAGAGCGGCGTGAGAACTTTACAGAGATATTCAGTATTTATACAAAACGCCAACCCCAAGTTTCGAAATTCACATGATTTCCATGGACGTCTCTTCTAATTGCGCCAAATAATCGGATGATGTGCATTATATAATTCTTAATTTAAAAACGCTGAAATTTTAATTGTGTAGAAATAAAGTTATGATCATATCCTGTTAGGTGGGTAATTAGCAATTACTTATTTACTCGAATTCCTGGAAGTTTCAGGACCATTACAAATTAAAAAGTATTTAAGTTTAAATAAACGGGAAATATTACGTATATTAACATTTGATTTTCTTTGAAATAGATATATTTTATGTAAGATAAAACAATTAGTGAATTACTTTCCTCTCTTCCAACATTTAATGCTTCGGAATATTTAATACAACATTGCTACCATAATGTAAACCTCTTATTTATTTCTCCGGACTATAATTTAATCTGAACGAAAGATTTTAGTTAACAGAATCTAGCAGTATGTATGTATTACATCCTATCATCAGTGATTATGTATCTTTACTAAATTAATTTCAACCTTAATACAAAGCGATCTGTTGATATGATATTGTTTTAACAATAGCTCACATTAACATTCAAGCAAGAAGCAATTGAACCTAACTACCACTCCACTCTCTCAAGCTGGAATCCATTTCCTAATTGGATTTCATTATCTGTTTGAAATGTTCCGTGCAAAGATGAAGCGCAGGCATTCGTTCCTAATGCATTTGCACTGAAACGCGAGAATACGTACATTTTATCGCCAGGAATGCAATCATTCTGTTTTAAGTGCTTCAACAGGGTTGAATGACACGCTCATTAGCACTAGAAGTGTTGAAATGTTTTTAATTCCACATGAGTTTTTTTTCGAAACTCCTTTATTTCAAATATAG
>BMAV01024016.1:39147-61473 GCA_019973955.1 Trichonephila inaurata madagascariensis | reverse complement strand
AGTGCATTTTCTATAAAACGAACTTTTTCTTTTATGATTCAATTTTTATTCTCCCTCTTTTTAAAGTATTTCTAAAAAAAAAATTAAATTTTTTCTCTCTTTAATACATTTTATAGTGGTCATAAATCTTTAACTGGTTTTATTAGATCCTAACTCGCCGAGAGCAATAGAGTTCTAGACGTTTCATTCAAGAGGTGCAATCTTTAACCCCCATTGCCCAGTTCACTAGAAACATCTTCGATATCCTCTTTCACCCTCAGTGGAGTTGTCCCCGAGTTCTAATTATAAAATAATGTATGTGTTTAATTTTACTTGTATGCTTTGGCATATAAAATGTCTTTAAAATTCATTAATTTTAGTTTAAAATTATTTTTTTAGTATTAAAAATACAGTGAATTTTTCGACATTCTTTTTCTTGTTTTCCTTGCTTTCTCTCTTTTTTGATGGGTTAGATATATAAAATAAACATATATTAATTTTAAAAAAGGTGGGAATAATAGCCCATTAGTTGGGTTAAAGAATTACGATGCGATGTCTTGGAGGGATGAAGACTACCATAAGCTAAAGAAAAAAAGAAATGTAAAGAGATATGAATTCAAAAAAATTGAAACATTTAATATTTTAGAGTATCAGAATTAACTTTTGGTGCTAAAGGTTGCAGATTAGAACTTCAATCCTAGTGTAAGCAACAATGTCAATGAATCGCCATGTATTTTTCTGCACAATTATTCACGTAAGTCGGTGCTTCTCAAACTTTCAATGTTTGCGATCCAATATTCAATCATAATTTTCATCGCCCCACCCCCCTCCATACAATAACAATGTATTGAATTCGATAATACGATTCCAAAGCTACAGTACTACTTTAACCTCTTAAATGCCGCTGGCGTATATGAACGTCTCTCTCAGCCAGTGCGTAAATTGACTCGGACATATATATATATATATCTTTCCAAAATACGACTTTTTCTGTTCATTGTTACCTCTAAAATTATTCCAAAGACTTTGGAAGGCAAAAAAAAAAAAAATTGGCAGTATTTGCGAAGGATTTACTTATTTCAGAGGATTTCCTTATTTTTATTCCCTTTCTCTCCTCCCAATATACTACATAAGCATTTCTACGTGCAAAACGGTGGCATTGGGGAGAGAATCACTTAAATTTAATCGGAAATTGAGGGATTAACTATAAACCGTGAAAATTATCAAGATAAATATTAATTTTTGCATATAATTTTATAAATGACAAGCCTGTGGGATCACTGGTAATTATAAGACTTGTTCTTAACTTAATATTCTTGAGTTAATTATAAAATACATTGTGCAGTACTGACACATTTGTAAGTGTACTTGTTTTATTTTTTGTCAGAATGTATTTTGTTTGTTAATTAAATTTTTAAAAATAATCTTTTGTTTTCAACTTTTCAATATGCTCGTGTTCTCTTCCTAGGGTTATCACGCCCCACCTAGAGGGTCGCGCCTCACAGTTTGAGAAGTGCTGACAAGTTCAGCATTATGGATGCTTAATTACTTGCACGAGTCATTTTTATTTGCAAGAGTGCAAAATACGCACATATTTTTTTAGATTTTACATGTGTGATTTGGAAACAAAGACTGCAAGCGTTTTTTAAGGTACCATAATATAAAACTTTTCGAGAGACTTAAAATGCATAGAAGAGAGTACATGGATAAGAAAATGGAATTCTCATGTCTTCACTTAAAAAAGGAGTAAGGTAAGAAACAGACCTTTTTTTTTTTTTTATTCGAATGTTTTTTTTTTAATACTAAGTAGCATTTTCGCGTACGCCGAATACATTTCTTTTATAGGAAACAATCATTTAATTCATGGTCATAAATATCAGACTATGAAGAAGATATTTTGAATAATTAATTCTTGTACTTGACGGCTTATATGCGAAATTGATTAATTTCAAATCCGCAGTTTGAAAATGATTCTTAAGTATTCAAAACAATTATTTGCTCTAATTTTTTTTGTGTGTTCATTTGTATTGATTAGAAATCTAATTTCAAATAAAGTCTAGTTTTAAATAAATATTTTAATTTGACAATAACTTTTCAGTTTACATTAATATTTTAGACGATTTTATTAACTTAATTTCACTAAATGTACATATTTGTCAATTTCTCCTTTCACTTAAAGGAATTCCTCGTTATGAAAAAATCGACGACTGAAAAAAATCTCATTATTAAACCTTTAACAGCAGAAAAAAGCTGCAGAAATTAAATTTGTAAAACAGTTTATTACCATTTATTCTATTAATTTAAAACTTTTTGAAGCTTATTAAAAACTAATTTGATGTTCCAAATAGTAAACTAATATTACAATTCCTTATGGAGGGGGGGGGGCGGGTTAATGTTTTGCAGTTTTATGTCTTAAATATATTTCCATACTTGCAATAAAAACATACATGTATAAAACCTTATTTTTATTTTTTAAAATATGTATATTATAGCGAGGGAAATATTTACTTAAACTGTAAAGTGTGATGCGCTTGTCATTTTATTAAATTTCGTAATAGTGTGTACTTCTTTTATTTTCTTTTTCGTAATGTATTAAAAGTGTATCAGTGTCTCTAATCTTTTGTAAATGAAATGTCTGTTTTTATCTCAGTAGTTTTGTTCATTTAATTCATTTAGCTGCTTCTGAGATATATATAACAAAAATAAAGTCCTATTTAGAAACTAAATATTTTTATTTCCATCAGCATAAATTATAAAAGTGCGTTAGCATGGAAGATTTATTCTGTGTCATAAGGTTAAAGTTTCATTTGTTTTATACATTTCTTAACTATGAATTAAAACTACGAAGAGTTTTCAGAACCTTTCAATGAATTCCTGTGCGTTTTGTCATCAAATATTGTTTTTCTCTCCAAGGAAGAAACATGGTCGATCAAAAGTTAGACGAAAACGAAAATAGTTTTGTTCTGTAATGTTTTAATCTAGAACATACAGCAGTTTTAGCATTTTAGTGATTAACATGCACTTTCAGTAACGTTCCCCGAAGAGAATTTAAAGTTGTAAATTAATCGCTATTTTAAGCTTTATAATTTTTTGATACCTTATATATAGTTAATTTATTAAAAATAAGAATTATTAAAACTAATGAATTATAAATATTTTATTAAATATATAAAATTTTATACTCAAGAAAACTTATCATAGAAGCGAGAATATGGAACAGGCTATTTTTATGTATATTTTTTCTATAATAAAAAAAATTGTTTATGCTGTTTAAAAGCAAAAATTTATCAGTTTATAATTTGTAAAAAAATTGAGCATCGCTTGGAACTTCTGACACATTTTTAGAGAAACACTATTTCTCAAAAGGCCTGTGACACTGAAAATTCAAAATATAACAACACTTAAAAAATTAAGATACTTAATTTTTTTTTACTCTAAACTGAGAAATTTCTCACATTTTAAATATATAAAAATAGTAGAATCTTTAATAAATAAGTAAAAATTCGTATTCTTTTGTATAAATGTAGAGAGATGAATTTAAAAATATATATCTGTGTATAAATTTATTTTTCATGCAGAGCGAAATGTCGGATATTATGTAATCCAACGTTATTAATTCAAGACTCTAGTGCATTTTAATATTCATTTTACCAGTGCATTGCCGTAAAGAAATCAAGGCCATCGAGAATTAGGATATAAATATATTTATAATGTATAACAAGAAAATTTTGAAATTTACAAGGACGAGAATTTACGACGTTTCCACACACTTGTCACCGGGAGCGAAAAATTAAAATGTGTTAAGGAATTTTACTGCGATGCTAGCTCATGTCCCAAGTAAATATTAATACGTATTTTAAAACTGTTATTGTAATACTGATACATTGTGAATGCAGTAGAACCTGTTTTTTTGCGGTACACAGGGACCACATAAAAATAATCACACAAAAAAATGTTCGAAATTTTCATAAATATTCTTACATATAACAAAAAAATTCATCGAAATCCTGTAGAATTTTTTTATGCGGTGGAGAGGGGCCGCATAAAAAAGCCGCACTTAGAAATTGCGCCAATCATTTACGAAATTTATGAGAAAGTACTACCATGATAAAATAAATAATTGAGTTACACATGGAAATATTTTAAAAACATTTAGTTTCGCATTGCATACATGGAGAAGTTTTCAAATTGCACATACATAATTTACTGCTACTCATTGTAATCCAAAGTTCTCCTTTTCTTGTAATGCTTTAGTTCAAAATCGCTTTAGTCACTCGAAGATGCAATTTAAATTGATTTATTTTTTGGCACCATAAATTAAAGAGATTTTGCGACGAAGGTCGGTTGATCAGTTGCTTGTAATTTTGTAACTGTCACGATAACCAGATATGAGTCATCGAAGCTCTTTTTGAAATTTCATACTCCTTTCGGAACTAGTAACTATTTTAAGAAAATGCATTCCCCATTTGTTGGAAGGCTGTAACCCTGCATATATTATATCCGTTCTCAAAGAATCTGGTTCTTCTTGTCTGTCTATATAATTTATCAAATTATTGATAATGCCACAGTCATTTAAAGTTTCGCCTTCAATCGAGCGCGGGCTGCTGGCGCGTTTAGAGAAAGCAACTGAAGGTGCTTTGTCGGTAGACTGTTTTTTTATAGCAAATGAAGAGAGCGTCTTGAAGTGTATATATGTACATTGCAGTGGCGTAACGTACACCTCCGCAACATTGGGACTCTAGGGGGTTCTAGACATGGTTGACGCCATAGACGTATTTACCTAATTTATAAAATATTATAGGCAAAACCTGACTTTACAAGAGGGCCCTAACATTCTCTGTTCCGCCACAGGTACATTGATAGAAAGCATTACAGTGGTACCAAAGCCATTGAAATTCATAAACCGCATAAAAAAGATTGCATAGAAAAAACTCACAAAACAAATAGCACAAAAATCGCGTAAAAAAGGACCGCACAAAAACAGGTTCTACTGTATATCTTAAGCTTCATTTTCCTTTAAGTATACCAGGACATGCTCGTAAGAGAGTAAAATGCTAAAAATAAGACTCTTTGTTTATGGGACATATATCCTTAAAAGTTACCTATAGAGCTTAGATTTTTTGTGTGATATTAATAAAGATAGTTTAATCCTTCTCTAGAAATATAAAAATAATTTTTAGTTAAACTATTTATGTTGGACATAATTTTTGAATTCTCATAATACATGCTTATGTTTAGATACCACTTTTTAAAAAAGTATCTCTTAAATATGTAAAATATTTTTGCACATGCATGAAACAATACAGGTAATATAGTGAATCTATTTTTTTAGTAAAATATCCCTTAACAAATTTTTAAAACGTTGTATTTTTGAAAATTTCTATTTTTCTCCCCTTTTCCCCGCATAAAACTACTTTTTTAAAATCTACGTATTACTTCGACTAAAAAAAACATAGTTTAACTATATGTACAGGTAACCTGTAAAAAAGTATAACAAATCTGGAATCATATAGAAAAATAGCTTTATTAAAAGTGTATCTAAAATTAAAAAAATTATGCTTCAGAGAATAAGTGAAAAACTAAACATTTGTAAACGTTTGTTTCCATTTTTGTTAATTACTTTTTTCATATCGTAAGGTTATTTTATCAACGAACATATAAATGTTATACATTTTTAAATTCAGAAAAATATGCATTATTTTTTAATACTAAAATTGAAAAATCAATTTTTCGAATGTGTATGATGTCCTGGTTCCTTAAAAATATTTGTCGATAATTTTAACTATAGATCTTTTCACTATACGAAAAAGAAAAACAGCTGCATCCTATTCTTTTTCCCAAGTCCGTGTCATTCTCTGCTATAGATAATCCATCTCAGAAATACATTTAAACTCTCGTTTTGCTATCTTACAAACAAAAGCTTTTACTTCCTAGCATTATTTATCTAGTTTGTAGAAGGATAGAGAATGAGCATCATCCTAAGCCGATGGAGCAACTCTCTTGAAATAAATATTGATGAAAATAGACACGTTATGTTACTTTTCATACAGTGTCTAGGCTTAAAGCATCCAAAAGTAATGGCTTATTATTACGGAACTACTCATCAGAATGTAACAAACTAGTAATCCATGGATTGAAAAACTCTCCGAGGCTTTTTGAGTCGAGTTCAATCTGCCACATGTTCTGGCATTATTCGGAAATCGCAGATGATAAACTTATTACACTATTTTCATTAGCCAAGATGTGGATGCCACAGTAAAAGATGTAGTGCGTACTTTGGTTACTGGAATTACAATCAGTCACGCGTGTACAGCGGCGTGATCGAACAGAATGGAATGTCGACCCTCCAACATCAAAATCTATTCACTAATGGGAAATAACTTTAAAGGAGACGGGGACTTTTGTATCTCAAACTGGCAAGCATCCTTAAGTTTTCATGATAGAAGACTCTGTCGATCGTGTGCGTGATTCATTTTGTAGGAATCTTAGTAAGTCTATTTGGCAAGTCAGTAACGACATTAAATTCTTTTCGAACACGTCGCTGTTCAAGCGTGACTGATTGAAATTCCGTTAACCAAAGTACGAACTGCATCTAATACTGTGGCATCGACATCTTTAATAATGAAAATAGTGTAAAAGCATATAATGTGTGAATGATTGCCGAATAATGTGTGGCTGATCGGATTATACCCAAACAGTCTTGGATAGTTTTTTAATCAATGGATGAATAGTTTATAATATTCGGATGAGTAGTTCCGTTATTATAAGCCATTACTTTTAGATACCTTAAGCCCGGACACCCTGTATATTTCTAAAAATATCGTATATTGGTTTTAATTGATATTCTATAGTATTAATTAGGAATTCTAAAAAGTTATTGCTAAGTATCAGAGTTAAAAGAAAATAAGACTTTGAAGAGGAATATATTGTATACGTATAGGTATTTGGTTGTATAAAACTTATAATTGGTTTGAAATTACTTACCTATTTTATTTTTTTAGTATTGAAGTATATGCGATACACATGACTTCAAGATTTTTAATTAGAAATTGTTTTATTAAATACAATGACTCTCAAATGTGTTTGTAAGCTTATAATTTTCTATAAAATTTAATGCAATTGACTAATACAAGTTAATGTATCGGAATCGGAATTTTTTTTTATAATATCAGCAGCTAGTTCTTATTGGAATAATATAATCAATTTTTTCAAAACCTAGTATTACTCTTATTTTGAAAAATTAATATTAAAAAAAATTATAAAATTACTTCACAAAAGTATTTGTACACTTAAGAAACTCAATATCGTTTTAACTATTGTCTTTTTTTCTTATTTTAGTACTTAGCAGGATATCCTTTGATATCCTCAAAATCTTTTAAACGGCTTGATTTAGATTTCGTCAGTGGCTTTGTAGTTTCAGCCATTCTTCTGTGATTACTGTTTTGAGTACCCATTTTGTTTTAATGTAATTTATTCTTACTTCAACTTCAAATTTTCATCAGATATGTTTTACTGGGCTTAAGTAAGGTGACTGAGGAAGTGTTTTCAGAATTTGGGGACAATTATAGAGATACCAGAGACGAATGTTGAGAGCAGTGCGCTCGGCGTCATTATATTGTTAAAAAATGGTCGACTCCAGTACTCGAATTTTGAGTGAATATTTTTTCAATTATTCTTTTAAATATTTAAATAAATCTCATTATTCAAAATACCATTAAAAAAAAATTATAAGTTTTCTAATCCTGAAGCTGACAAACCGTTACACAGAGACTTATCCACCTTTATGCTTCACTGTTTCGACTAAATTCATAGAACAATGTCGATGCATTTTTTTAAACATTAAATTAAATTTAAAATAGGGCAATGCGCTAAGAAAAGCTCTTTCAATAATTTTTGAGTATTCAAAGTATGTAAAGATGATTTAAATAAATATATATTGTAATAGTTTAACGTCCTTAAAAAACAATGCAAATAATATGAAGGATTTCAGAAAACGTCGAATATTAATGTTTAGAAAAAAATACCCTTGCTTTTTTTTATTATTTGAAACAGCATCCCTGAAAAAAGTTACTTTTTCAAATTAATGAAAAGTTACTTTTTTAAATCAATAAAAAAACATAGTTCTTTTTTTAAGAAAAAGAAAAAAAACACCTCTTTGTATTAAAGTTGAAGGAAACACACACACATACAGGTCTTGACAAATCCATTACTTGAAAATAAACGACAATCATCTATCTTATTTTAGGGTGTCTGTAATTTTTTATGAAGAAAAAATAACTTCCGAGCTCGAAGCAATACTTTATCTTATCGAATTTCTTACTAACCAGTGCAATCATGCAAGTAATAGACTGAAGAAATTCGACACTTTTTATACTTACAACCGTATTTTTTCACTAAGACTGAGTGTTATAGATTACGTATTGCAGAAATGGTTTAAATTAAAAAAAGAAAGATGCTCAGGGAAGGGAAAAAAATGTTGCCTGGAAGCTTCGAACACTTGATGCAGTATTCTCTGACAAATATTTTTAGTATTACCTTTAAGAGAGTGACATAACGCGTAGTTAATTAGAAAGGATAGCAATTTTGATTAATGCTATTTATTTGATTTAAAATTTGCTTTCTGTTAGCTAAGGAAAATTCTCAACATCCTGCAATATTTTAAAAGGATTTGAAAAATGGTTCTCGTCATTGAGTCTTAAGGAATAAATAATGTGTTTAACATACGCACATATAGTGTTTTATATAGTCTAACGTTATTACATTCATAGGATATTAGAATGGTTTTTATCGTGTTCTATATAAACGAAACTCTTAATATATTTCATAAAAATTGCATCTTTTATGTATCAAAAGAAAAATGGGTGCTTATTCGTTTCGCCGGCGCAGATCTCATCAAACAGGTTTTATTGATAAAAACACACAGCATACACATAAAAAAATGTTAATAATGTTAGTTATGATTGGTTTTTCATCCATTTTTGATATTTTATGGGGAAAAAAACGTTATAGATAAGAAAAGATCATGACTTGTTTTGAAAATGTTGTAGTAACGTGTTACTAGCGGGAATGTTTCGTTTGGCATCTGTTGTATAATGTTTGCCGACTTTATCGGTTGCGCCGGCGAAACGGAAAATTACCTAAAAATGTAAAGAATCTTTTGGCTTCTATTTAATCAGCCATTAAACTACTGGGATATATTTTTAAGGAAGGTGAAATTCGGAAATCCCTTAACATCTAAAATTTTCATGAAATAATGTGTGAGATTGTTCTTATTTATATTTATGTACATGAATTTACTTTGAATAATATTTGTGCTATTTTCACAGAATATTGTATTTCAGTTAGTCAAAATGAGTTAAGTTATTTTTGAAGTATAAAATATATTCATAACACACAGTTTTACTCGTGTTTTAATATGAATTATCAAGTATAATATTTCTGTATTAAAACTGATTTAATACTAGTGAAGAAAATATTTTGATAGCCTAAAGATTCCCAAGAGGATTAGTGGAAGGAGTAAATAGACCCGTCACAAATGCTTCATTTGTGGAACATTTGCATTTAAAGGGCTACGAAGCTCTTGGATTATATTTAAAACCTAAATGCATTATTTTAGAAATGTATGACGTCACTCTTTTTCACAATAAGTCTCAATAAAGGGTATTATGGTCCCAAAATAATTTTATCGCTAAGTAAGATTTGTACTTCTCATCTCGAAATGCTTTTGAATTTTACAGTCGGAAATGAAATGTTAAATGTTTAATGCTTTGATTGACTATACTTACGAAAGAATAAATTTTGTTTGGAGTTGGGGTTATTTTTACCTCCCACGTTTTCACTGAAATGTTTTTACTTTTGAAATAATCTCATGCCCATTCATTCCTTTGAAGCTAGAAAGATATCGGTATAACAAAAAAAAGTCATGTAATTTTAAGTCTTTCGATATTGCGATCGAAAAGTTTTGCATTTATTTCTAATGATGTTCTTTTAATTGACCAACGATGGTGGGAGTCTATAAATAATAGCTGAAAGAATCAATTAAAATTCAAGAGAAAGTTTTGAAACGAAAAATTTTATGTGCTTTCAAAAGTATTTTAAACAGTTGATCAATAAATCCAGTTTTTCTAGCAATAATTACAATGATATTTTTAAAAATACATATAATTAAAACACCTTTTCAAATAATTTCTTTTTTATTTCTTTGAATATAGTTTAAAATATTTTCAAATGATTTACATAAGTTTATTTAAAACAAACTTTATACTTTTACAAATATCTGCATTTTCTAGCATTTAATAAAATGGAGGCTATGAAAATTAATTTTTAGGGGTGGTTTTCTACTGTGTTTTTATGTAAAATTTTAAAATTAGTAGCTGTGAAAAATAAAATAATATAATAAAACAAAAATTAACGATTCTGAGATGTAACCAAGCTGATGTTTTTGAAGGTATATTTTCTATAAAAATATTCGAATTAACTATCCATTTCATCAGAATGTGAAGCTTTGCAGAGCTTCATGACAAATAGAATAATATTTAAGCTAAAAAAATTAATAATTTTCGAAATTAGTAAAAGATATTTTTCAAACTATTTCTTTTACAAAAAAAATCTTTCTGAATAATAATTATTATTAACATTTAAAAAATAATGGATCGTGTTGAGTAAAATTGTGATCAGATATCTTTCAGCTTTTATTGTGGGCTTAATTGCTATATTTTTTGTCATTTCTTAAATAAACTGAGTAAAATGCTTCAATATTTTTTAAGAAAAAAGGTATTTTCATTGAAAACTTGTGAAATATAACTAAGTAAAAACAATATACGTACATAATTATATTTTCTAATAACCAAACAGATATTTATCAATATTTTCTTCTATGCAACACTAAGTTTTTTTCCGCAATTTCTCAATTTCACATATCGCCTTGCTCTCAATTAATCATATATTTGTTAATTCGTTATTATTTCTGATGTGTGTATGAAGGAATAATTTTACATTTATTCTATATAGTTTTATAGATTTTTTTAATGTGTATTTCTTTTTTATTTGTTAAAAACATTTTTTTTTGTTAAAAATTAAGAATGAAAGCTGATTTTTATTTACATTCAAAATTTATTTATCTAGCTGGAACTCAGACTTACAAATATTCGTTCTTTCTATTGTCTCAAAAAATATTTCAGCGTTTTATTCAAAGATTATTCAAATAATATAAGAAAACAAAATAATTATGTGCATTCATTTTGAGTAAAACTGAGTCTTATTTAAATTCGGTTTTTTTTTACAAATACCATGACCCTGTAAGTATACAATTATCAAATACTATAACTACTCAAAAAAACATGTTGATACAAAATACAAAAACTAAGTTCAAGAAATATATATTGCAATAAAGCACTAGAGTTTTAAGATTTTGAGTAGTTTTGTAACTTAGAATCGAAACCTCCCTAGTTCTATAAGAAGTAAAAGCTATAATCCTTTTTTGAAACTTGAAGCAATGTTTTTCTAAGAATTCCATTAGAAAAATGATACTTTACCATTTCAAAATTTTATAAAATTTTTTTCATTTCTTTTCGTAAATTAAATTAATATTTTGTATCCCTTTTTCAAATGTTTTCGAATTTCAGTTTTCAATTTCTAGCATGTATAGCCAATTTCATTCTATTTAAATTTATTAAATTCAAATAAAAGTTATCCTCTTCACTTTACTTTATTACATAAAAAAATGATAATAATAAAATTTCATCGTTTACTTTATTTTATAATACCCTTTCTGTCGGTTATTTTTCCTTGCATTTCTCGTGAGAAATGTTAATTAGCATGAATACATTTATAAATTTTTATAGAACGTAATTTAATCGAAGAAAACTAATTATAGCTGTAAACACGTTTTCACACAAAAATTACCTGGAGGATTATTTATTGAAAAGAGTCAAAAGCAACAACAACAAGTTACAGCATAATATTTTTATAATGCTTGCAAATTCTTTAACAACACATGTTTTCAAAAGTGTATTCAAGTCTTAGGACTTCAATTAAAAGTTTCTAATATTTAATATTAGGTAAACAATCACAAGCCATTGGAGAAAGACGATTTTTTTTTCTTGTTTACGACTTCGTAGTTCGAAGTTCGAGGGCAATAAACTTATAGTTGGCAATGTGTGTGTGCTCAAATCGAGCCGTTCGCTCGAGTTCTGGTACCGCTGAATGGCCGCTATTTATGGAATTAAACGCACGTGAAAACTGTTGAGGCTTGAAGTTTATACACTGGCGTAACGTACACCCCCACCAGCCCCTCATCGTGGGGTGGAGGGGCAAGCAATGCCTGGCTGACGCTAAGTATGTACCCTTTGTTAGATCCGGCTTGGAACCTAAAACCTGACTTTAAAGGGAAAGGGGGCTAACAATTTTCTCTACGTCCCTTCCATATACTAGCGAGGTGTGGAAATTTGAAAAATGATATGATTTAATCAAGAGTAGTGCTAATCGTTTGAACGTGGCTCAAAATTACAAGGTCCATCGCCAATGGTGGTCATGCTGTTAATCGATCGATAAATCGTTTGAGTTCTGTCGTATAGTTGAGTTGATACATGTTACTTTTCCTGTCGTCTCGAATCCTTAATTTGTCACAGTGTACAAATCTGGAGAGAGGGATTCTTGCCTGTTTATAATTTTTGTCATTTGATCGCGGTTTAAAATTACTGTTGTGTCCATTATTAATCATATTTGTATCTTACATCTTAAAAAGCCCCAACTCAATTAATAACACTTTTATTTATCGTGTACAAGGCCCAGTGATTGTTTGTAGCGTATCGCGTTTCAATTCCACAGGTCCGTGTTGTATTCTCGAGCTCGGCAAGGTCGACTCAGCCTTTTATCCCTACTGCAGTGGGTCGATAAATAAATACCAAGCTTGCTTGGGGACTTAAACACTGGGGGTCTCGCTACAGACGGACCACCTGATCGGGACATCTGCTCATGCACCTCAGCGCTCAATGGTCACGTCTACTGGGATGGACACAGTAGGCCCTGGCCCCTCATGGGCTGTTGCGCTACTGAGTTTGAGCGCTGTTTCCTAATGATAAGATCAGTGGTAGGGGCTTAATCAAGGCGTGAGCATTAGTGTGAAGTTTATAAGGGTAAATGTGCTGTTTAGGTTTCGTACACAACAGTTAATCATCATCATTATTACAAGATACATCACCACTAGGTTTAGAGTTGCTTTAATGCAGGAGTGAGCAAATAGCGGCCGACCAAGACAGTCAGAAAAATTTCCTTTGAATCGAGATTTTCTTCCAGTGCGAATTTTGTATTTATTTTGCACTGTTAGGAAAACAAAATTTCTATATTAAGATAATAAAGTACATGAACGTGTCCTCACAAAAGAGATCATCTGCAGAGTTTGGAGAACGAGGTCACACAAACTCAAGATTTAAAAAAAAATCATCTTAAATTCAATTTGAACCTGACGAGTTACAGCTTGAACCTATTGACTTGAAGTCAGATCATAGCGTGAAAAAATGTTTAATGCTACACATTAATGATTTTAATGACTTATAAAAAATCTTTGTCAACTGAAAAATTCTAAGAATGAAGAAATTTTTCTTTATATTTTAGTCGACATACATTTGTGAGAAAAGTTTCCTTGCATGAAGTCCGCCACAGTAAATATAGATGCAATCTGGCTGACAAACTTACACAAGCTGAATTTCAACACACAAGCAATCTCACTCTTGATTTAAAAAAGATGTAGAAAAGTATGATAGGGTACACTTGTCTCGTTAAACTGATTCAAAAATTAAATGTTCTTGCAGCTACAGAAAGTACAAAATTAGCACAATAGAGTAAAACCTCCCTTTTTTTTTATGTAATTCATGTGTTTAATATTTTTAATAATGAATGGTATCATTTTAAAAAGGTGTGGTTCTCTTTGGTATCCTCCGCTTTCACGATGTGGCCCGCCCGAACCCCCCCCCCCCCCCCCCCTCCCCCCCCCCGGGGGGGGGGCATTACGTCGATCGCGATCGACCGGTGGACCACTAAGACATTTTGAGGTGACTGCCTAAAAATTTTAGCAATTGGTATTTATATACGGAAAATTCAAGATTAGCTGACAGTACGTAGACTATATATTACTCTTCTACTGAATATAACAACAAAAACTAACTTAAGATAAAAATATTTTAATTTTTAACGTATTTATTTGAATTGTTTAATAATAAATGTATCATTTGATATAATTATATTTGTGGCTATTATTATTAAATCTATATCTTACGTTTTGCTTTAAACGCGGTTTTAAAAGTGTTGTTTTTAATTTTAGTTCTGTAGAGGTAAGTACGCATTCCGTATTTATTATTAAGTTATAATAATAGCCTTTTCCTTACCTCATCACACCTACAGCATTGGGCAGTGGCACACACAAGAATTTTTCAAGGGGTCGAGGGTATACAATTCTCATATCGTACCCGAGTACGCAAAACATATTTTTTTATTGATTGTAAGGAACAAAAAACTACAAAAAATAAATTACTGAATAAATAATTAATATTAATAAAATAATTACTAATAACAAATACTTAATTACATTTTACGCACTATATACATAGGATTATAATGAATCGGAAGAAAATCAAGGGCTATGAGGGAGGTTCTGGGTCCCCTAAACCCCTTGTGTGCGCCACCAGTGCTGGGTGGACCGCAAAACCTTGAAAAAATTAGAAGTAGCCCTGACCTTGGAAAAGTCTGCCCACCCCTGCTCTAATGTAACATTTTTTTCTAGCTAATGTAACTGAATCCGTGATTAGAAAGCGTCATATTGCATATTTAGTTGAATAACGCTATTCTTAGCAAGAATGTGTTCTTTATCAAAATTTGAGTATTAGTGTTAAATCAAAATCCTATCAGCCGAAATAATCTCGTTAGTTATAGACCTGTGTATTAAGTAGGAATTTTTTTAATAACCTAGGTGGCCGCGATAGCTTAGTTACCGCAGTGTCATGATTTCGAGCCCTAGAGCTATTAAAAACCCAATGTGTAAAGAAAGGGGTTGATGCTTGTTTTTTCTATTGAAGCTCAAAGTTCTTCCATTATCATGGTGTCGTAATTCAACTCGGGTGTTTTCCTGGATACTTGACCGAGGTTCAAAACCATGAGGTTCGTCACTAATAGTTTTCTTGTTGGATTATCGTGCTGCGTTAATAAACATTCGCATTTTGAAAGCTCTAAGATGAAAGTAAGGTTTCAAATAGAATAATATATATAATTTCCTTTTGGCTTTTTCTGTAATTTGAAATGTGTTCTATTTTTTCAATTGATATCTTCAAAACTTATAATTTATATTATATTAGAATTATTTAAATGTAAACTTTTAACATTTTTAAAACACTTAATTTTGGGTAATCAATGAAACGTTTCATTGTATAATTTTAGAGACGCATAAATAAATATTTGATTTAAGAATATTGCATATGCATATGATGTAGTTTAGCACAAGCAAATAAATGTTTGGGATCACTTGCGATATATAAACGCTTCAGCCATTTATTCCTTAGCCTCAATTCTCAATTATTTTCTTGTTAAAAGAGGGTCACTTCACGCAGCATTTTCCCTATCTAAGTAATGTTAAAAATGACCAATTTTAAGGAACATTTTTAAAAAATTGACACGTTGTACAGTCATGAATTTATTTGTGTGCATTCATTGTATTGTTTTTATTATTTTAATGGGAGCATTTTTCAAAATTTTGATTAGTGTTTTTTAAAAAAATTCATATGTGGAGTAACACGTCAAAATTTTTAAAACGGTGAAAATTCTTGTACATTTTAAGCCATAAATATTTTTTGAATAAATTTGACAAAATCTCTCATTAAAATATTTATTTGTATAGTGTTAACACACGTGCAAAGTTTCAAGGCTACAAAATTAGTAGTTTTTTCAAAAATTTCCTTTTGTGTTGAAATTTACACTTTTGAGAAATAGAGATTTAAAGTAAAAATTTACTATTAACTAATGCATACTAGAATTATAACTTGAATTGCTAGTGTCATCTGCAAGAATATCTTCTTGTCTACATTTTAAATGTTTGTTTTTAATTCTAGCTTCTTTGGTTCATTGTAAAACTGCTTATTCTGCTTTCTTAATACACGCATGATCTACATCTTGCAACGCTCGACATTTGTAAAATCCAGGAGTTGAATGTTTAATACATCTCTAAAACTTTTAATTTAGTAATAAAACCTTGATTTTATAAAGAGATTTCCTCATGTACTCCAGTTTTTAAAGTTCACAAATTCAGTTTTTGGAATTATAGACTAAATACTATTTACGCTTTCACTAAAATTTTGAGTTTTATCAAACAAGCATCTAGATAAAAGTTCAAGACTAGAGACCTCTAAATACTTTTTTTAAGCAATTCCTAATTACAAAAGGTAAGTTGTGTGTTTATGCTTATATGTGTAACCTTTCAGTATGGACATATTATATGTACACCACAAGTCACCTCCCAAGGGGCATAAACTGTGTCGTAGATTCAAATCTGGGGAGATTTTATCAAAAATATAGCCTAAATATCAATAGCTTGCCTTATGGCTGACAAATTTACTGAGTTGTTTTGAATAGCCAAAACGTAGTATCTTTGCACAATTAATCTATTTCTGCATCTGTCAATCTGTTACGCCATCCTAGAGGTTTTTTGTCCTCGAGCTCTTTGCCTTTTAATTTTAATACCCTATGTTGTGTCCCCAACCTTTTCTCAACATGATCAACACATTCTAATTTTTTAATGTTGGCATCTCTTTAAAGTTTAGATTCTAAAACTGCTTTGCATGCTTTAGAGTTCCCATATAGTTCAAGTATTGTGTATATCGTAAATTGTGCAATGCCTTTGAGCAATGGAAGATACAAAGTGCATCTTCAACTTCCATTCCCGTATTATTTCCAACATAATTTTCTGAACACTCATTGCAATGTACATTGCCGTTAAAATTACATGAGCATTTCCTCGATAATATTTTAGAATCAACAATTTTCACAGTGTCCACACTAACTGCCGTAACAATACCATTTACAGAAGTATGGCCCTTTTTTTGCCACCGGTACATTTGGACCTCCATTATTATTTATTACTGCATTATTGTTTCGGCAGCAGCTAATATCATAGACGGTTTGGCTACTTTCTATGTTGCGTTATTTAATTTATGCTTGGACTCGCAAAACCACTTTGGTGGAGGTGACAAATTCATAACTCCGCAAAATATTTTCGCAACTGCTTCTTTTTTAATATACCTCATAACATATAAAAGCCTCGTGTTCACTTCATATAATTTTGTATCTTTTTTGATTAACTCTTGCTTTAATAAACCTGGTATTAAGAAATATTTTAATAAGACCACAAAAATCACAACGTATTAACAATTTTGTAGCCAAACCCTGGATTTGGCAACCAAAATTTATGTGAATACCTTGTTTTTTACATTTTATTTATGTAATTAATGTTGTTTCAAAGCACAAGAAACAGTACTATGTCAGTCATTTCACAAAAACATTCAAATGAATCTAAAAAAGAAACATACTCTTTATTAAACTTACCTAACTTTACTTTCAAAATTGAATTACTTATGTTGCAATTGTCTGACTGTTATGCAACATTTAATTCCTCGAAAATTTGGGTTTTCGTACCTATTTTTCCAAACTTTCGTTTTTTAAATGTTTTATTATTAAAGAGGCATATTTATAAAACCTTTTTGATAAAAAAAAAAAACGATTCTGCACAATAGCAAAAATTCGTTATATTTAACCACGTAATGCATGTAAGCTACCACAAAGTAAACAAACAGCTACAACTATTCACTTCACTTCTTTCCTGAATAAACTGCTGATCAAAATAAATTCTTTTGATCAATTTAAACTATTTGATAAGGCTGAAAAGTAGCATGTGTGTTTTGTTTTGATTTGAGGGGTGCGTGGCGATCCGCTGCTTTGGGGTTTGACAGGTGTAAACAACTTTTTTAAAAAATATTAAAAATACTTCTAATTCAGCTAGAGCAAAAATTTAAATTGCATTAGAAAGAAAAAGAATGGTATTTTATTTTTCAATCAAAATTGAAAAATTGATTTTTAATTCGATTTTCGTGAAGTGACCCCCTTAGGCGACACAGTACAATTCAATTGACAAAAATTGGTCGAAAAATCAAATTTAGTTTTTATAGTCTAAATTATTTTTTATATACTCTTCTATAACCTCACAAAATTTGACAGCTTGATTATAAACCGTACATATTAACAAGATAAGTGTTAAATTTTGTATGTGTTACTTTTAAGTAATTTATATTTTAAGTAAATTACTTTTAAGTAATATGATAATTATTATGTTATTTTTCTTTCTCTAATTTTTAAATTGAAACAGATTGCAAAATATTTAATTAAAGATTTATTCCCTTCATCATTCATTTCTAAAAGTACAAATATCATTAGAAAAATAGTCTAGTCTATGTTGTTCTCTATCATGTTCATCACATCTGGCAAAAATTCTTTCGAACGTTTGCGTGAGTCTGGGCAACCTATCGGACGTCTGCACAAAACATGTAAAAAAGCTGTACCTCGTACAATTTCAGTCAGTTTTGGTCGAGTCGATATTTCTATAGCTACCGAATCTATCTTGAATGTACATTTTATAATTTACGCGTTAGGTGTAATTCACGGTATTATTTACCGCAGTAGATTAAGGCAAAATCATAGATATATATTTTAAATCGTAGCGAGCTTTCGATGATAATAAAGTATCAACAAGTACACAGACGAACATGGATCCGAAATTAAATCAAGGAAATATTCTCAAGTATACTTAAATTTTGTGGATTTACTATTATTGTAGTAAATGAAGAATAAAAAAAAGCCTTGCGTAAAACTATGTATACTAACTATGTGTTAAAACTTACAAACATGAAGAACATCATGCGGAAGTTGTTTTTAAGACCATAGAAAATCATCTAGCCATGTTGGCATAGAATTTTAAAAAGTATTTTCTTGCTGAGGACAGAATGATAGCAAGTTACGAGTGGGTTAGGGATCCATTGCACAATACTTCAGAAGGGCTCTCAACTGCCGAAGAAGAAATCTTCATAGATTTAATTTCCAGTGGCAAAATTATAAAGGGCACTTTTGAAATAAATAGCTCTTTGAATTTTGGGCAGAGGTGGATAAGGAATTTTCTGCACGGAAAACAGAAACATTTCGTATACTATTACCCTTTTCAACATCCTACCTGTTAAATCGGATTTATTGCTGTGGCTGCTTTGTAGACAAAATAGAGCTCTGCTAAATATAAAAAATAATTCAGAGTGTCAGTTTCTAATATTAAACCTTCCTTTGAAAATCTTTGCACTGCAAGACAAGCCCATGGAAGTCACTAATAATTATCAAACTTGTTCCTAATTTAGTGCTAAGAAATTAGTTATAAAATACCTAGTGCAGTACTAATTCATTAAAAGTGAACTGGCTAAAGTATCCGCTCTTCGCACGAGTTCATTTTTTTAAAAAAAAATAATATATTATTCTTGATATAATAACTGAATTGTAAGGAGAGTAAAACCATGTGCATGAAAACAAAAATGTAAAATCATTTTTTTAAATGAATACACGTATTGTAACTAGTTTTAAATGAACTGTAATTTTAAGACTCACAGAATTAGCATTTAGAATTAATGTTAAGTAATGAAAAAGGGTATAAAATTCCGATGAAGAATAATATATTGTGTTCTTAATATTCAAAGCGAGAAGACTTTAATATGTTTTAACCCGGGAGCAGGCACGCACTCGATTCTAACGTTTATGGTCAAGCGGGGTGACTCAGTTTCTCTAATCCTTATTTTATAATTATTTTATTGTACTCGATAAAAATCATAATTCCTGTGAATAATTTAATCAAGAGAAAGTATACTTAACTGTTTCAAGGTCTTTTCAATTTTTCTTTCATAATTAAAAAAAATCCAATAAAACTGAACTAAAATGATTCAAATGTGCATGACTTTAATAAAGGACACAAAAACCCCAGACACTTTTCACTAATGCAACAGGAACATTTATTTGCAGGCAAAACTGTCATATTTTGTTCAAGTTGTAGTGTTACTGTCCTTTGTGAGAATCGACAAATAGCATGTTGAACTTTTCTTGCTTGTTTCTTTTTGACAGGGTGAAGTGTGTCTTGTGGTACACTTATGGCTTCACATTTTAGTTCATGGAGTTCTTTAGTAAGCATTTGAAAAATTTTAATTTCGTTTCATTTTCATCGCTTTTCTCAAATTAACTTCAGCTATCAGGATTATATTTCAACAGACTCTTCACTTGTTTGATCAGTTTCAACTACTTTCAATAGAGATTACACATGCCCCATGCGACCAGTCTCGGGTTAAAAGTGTATTCAGTTTAAGATGCCATAGTGCAAAATTATCAATTTTGATGAAAATGACAAAAAAAAAAAAATATTTGATATTTTTAATATTTGAATTTTCTACTTTCTAAAAATACCTTACTGTTACTTGTACTCTAATTATTTACGAAGTTATAGCAGTTTTTATGTCAAGTGAGAACAACAAAAACGAACAGGAAGTTAGAAATCGAAACAGGAAGTGCTTTGAATTTGAATTATTTTCACTCTTTTTTGGAGTTTTATTGAATTTATTAATAAAATATTAATTTTGGTAATATTAAAACTGAATATGGTGATATATTTTTTAAAATTATTTAATAGTTTTTAGCAAAATTTGGCAACTGTACAGGTTTGTTGCCCTTTTTTGATTTGCGTATGTTCTAGCTACTCGATTCTTCGCTTCTCATTTAACTTATTATTTTGATATATTTTTTTAAAAAACTGTCTTTTTTAAGACAAAATATGGATTAATTATTGCTAAATCAAGATTTAGGAGGTTTAAGAAGCGCCGATTTACAGAAAATCATTATACCATTCGTGCTACTATTAATGAGAATGATGAAACATCTGAGCCCAATTCTAATGAATCCGCTAGTGCCAAAAAATTGGAATCAAGCCATGCAAGTTTGGAAATTTTCTCAGAAAGAAAAACTTATGAAGACAATAATATTGTCAGCTTGACAACTTTGATTTCATTTTTTGCCATAGTTTGTTGCCCTGATTGTTATTCTCAGGGCTTGGAACTTATAGAAGACTCGGTCAGTGAATTATGCTCACATATTAACCTAAAGTGCAATAACTGCTTCTTTAAAGGTTTCCCTACGACAGAGAAGATGAAAGTTCTTGTCATAAACTCTTCAATTGTTTTGAGGCTAACGATAATCGGGAAAGGATTTTCTGCTGGCAAAATGTTATGTGCTTTCCTCGGTTTACCTTTCCTGTCAAAACTTGCTTTCCGCAATCAAGAAAGGAAACTGTTGAAAGCAACTGAACGTGTTGCTCAAGAAAACATCAAAACTGCATTGAGTGAAATCAAATAGTTTCCCTAAATGTAGGATATCTATTGATGGTACTTGACAACGAAGAGGCTACTAATCTTTGAATGGGTGTGTAAGTGCCATATCAGTTGACACCGGTAAAATTTTAAACATTGAAGCTATGACGCAATATTGCCACATATGCGCGAAAGGCAATTGCCAATCATCGAAACATGTATGTTCGAATTATAAAGGTTCCGCGGGGAACATGGACGTTGTTGGAGCCTACTGTATATTTGAGAGATCAAATGTAAGGGATATGTAGTACAATGAATACTACGGAGATGGGGACTCGAAAGGATATGAATCTGTTAAAAACTTTTATGGAATTAATACAGTAACCAAACTCGAGTGTATAGGCCATGTACAGAAACGTGTAGGGGGGCGGTTGCGTCAATTAAAAAAAACGATGAAAGGTTTAGGAGGGAAAATAAATTAACTGATAAAAATTAATTGACAGAATCCAGAACTATTATGGAATAGCTATTCGAAGAAATGTAGGTAATCTACAAAAGATGATGAGTAGTGTAATAGCTGCATTTTTCTCCACTGAGTATCTGGAAAAAACAATTCATTGCATGGACAATGTCCTGAAGGATCTGAGAGTTGGTGTCGTTACCAAAGGGCAAAAGCAGCTTTGGGTCCCCTCAAAGAAATTGAGTTAGGTCTTCATAATAAAATTATAAACCAAATAAAGCCTACATATCTAAAACTGTGTAATGAAACTTTGTTGAAAAAATGTCTTCATGGTAAGACACAAAATTGTAACAAAAGTTATAACAACATTTTGCGGAATATTGTTCCCAAAAATATATTTATTGGACCGGAAATATTTCGTTTTGGTGCATTATTAGCTATAATACTTTTTAATTCTGGTTATGCTGG
>BMAV01024016.1:0-29147 GCA_019973955.1 Trichonephila inaurata madagascariensis | reverse complement strand
GTGCAATGCCGGGCTAAGCAGAGGGAAAAGAAACAAGAAAGTCAAAGTAATTTCGAAAAAGAATTATGGAAGTGCTGACTTTGTGAAGAAAAGGGTAAATTTATAAAAGTAGAGAAAACCCGTGCAACGCTGGGCCATGCAGTTAGTTAAATACAATTTTCATTAAAGATATAATTATTCGATAGAAAATTATTTCCAATCATACCCGATTCATATTTTTTCAGGAAAAAATTAATATTGCGTATTTACCACGATAACATGTCAGATGTCACACATCATATGGGACTACTGTAAGACTCGTTTCTTTCTTTTTTTTCATTATGCTTTATATGTTTGATAATACACATAAAAATAAATCTTGGCCAAATAATTCTTCAAAGTGCTCTCTGTGCTTTTCCAAATATTATAAAACTCCTTTACATAGGTAAAAAGCGCAACAAAAATACATTATTTACAACTTCCCTAAATGAAAAACAAGAACATAAGAGAAGGGATGGAACTAACCGTACCAGAAGTTCGAAAGTCAAACAGTTGATCAGTAAATAACAGTGATGAATTTTTATCTTCTTAAAATTTTTTGATTCTGTATCTGGGTTTTGTTTCTTCTCAGGTTTAAAAAGAAAGCGCTATAAAAAAATTTCTTATCGTGGGATTACAGCAAATCAAACAATGTTTTTTTTTCTGGTTATAGGATCAAAGATAGCTAATGAGCTTTTATTTTTGATGACGTAATATCGCCAGATGATACAGATAAATTATATCAGTGTAAATGTGTATTTTTTTATGTCAAAGTATTTTATTTTACTTCATTCCAGTTTTTTTTTTTTTTTTTTTGTATATCTTTTATTTTTGATATGCTCGCGCCCCCCGGACGGGGTGCCCTACAGTTTGAGAAACGCTGGATTAAATCATACCATGTCCCTTTAAATCAAGACACATTTTTGCATTCAGAATTTTATCCTATTTACATATTCCTTTTTTCTATTTCCATCGTAATTATCCATTTTAATTACATGTGTAATGAATCATCTGATACACTGAGATAATTTTTTTTGAATAAATACTGTCGTAGAAATGAAGTGAAAGGGATTATTATTAATTGTACCTTAGTCTCAAGAACGAAATACTTTTGTAAATAATAAAACGTTTTTAAAAGTCCTAATTGTTAATTCACCAAGTCTTCAAATTTACAGGGTTTTGCCGAATACTACCGACTCATCCAGAGGGAAGACAAATCATCATAGAACTTGGGGTCGTAAACAACGTTTGTTGGTTGAAAATTGAGCTAATAGTAGCCGTCGAGAGGACGATGAGTCAAACGAGGGAAAGAGTAACTAATATGGGGATTTGGTGCTTGGTGGTAGGATTAAAGTAACCTGCACGTATGGAGATTTCGCACCTCCCGGAGTTATGCAGAACCAGAACACTTGGTTCATGCACTATGGTGCCCCAGCACATTCTTCTATTGCGGTCTGAAACCATCTACATGATACATATCTCGGAAGGTGGATTGGATGCGGTTGACTTGTTACTTAGCCTCCACGCTCCCCGGACCTCAATTTCTTGGATTTCTTCTTCTTCTAAGTCTACATAAAATCGCTTGTGTATGAGACATTAGTGTCTTCAGTGAAGGATTTCACTGCGCGGATTACCTCAGTTGACATCGCCAGCCCATTGGATTTGTTTGAACGCGTAGGACAGTCCTTCGTCCGTTGATGTCGGCTGCGCTATGACCTGCGTGTAAGCCATTTCAAACAATCCATCTGTCAGTCAAACGTCGTTGCATTTCTGAAGTCGAGTTGTAATTAATTGTTCTTATTGTAGGCATGCTTTACGTCTAGAAATTGCCTCTTTTCATTTCATTCGACATCCCAACTTTCATAACTGCTAATTACTTCGACTAAACTTGGTTTGCCTGTTCTATGGTCATTTGTCGTTTCCATTCTGCCTACTATCAACCCTCTGAAGTTTTTGGCCGACTTCGGCAACACGCTGTATACTGTCGGAATTTACAAAAAGGAGATGTTAGATTTATATAAAGTACAGAATATTATTACAAATTTCGTACAACTATTGTTTAAACATTTTTTTTAATTAATATATTTCAAATATTTATATTCAATTAAAAAATGAATTTTCTTTTTTTAATTTCTTTAATATGAAATATGCATTATTACAAAATACTGAAAATATACAAAAAAAAAAAAAACCCAGAGCAAGTGAGTATTTTCAGTAAGTAAAAGTTTGAGTAAATATTCCGACTAATCCAAATAAATTTTACATGATTTAATTAAAATAATGCATGTCGTAATATTAACTATTTTAACAGCATACTAATTTATTAACTAATCTTCGTAAGTCTCTTCGTCTGCCTTAAGTTTGAATAATATATTTAATGGTATGAAGCTTCTCTCTTAGGATTATTAAGAACGCCTCAAGGCATTAGGCGCATTCAAGAACGCCTAAATGGCATTAGCATTTTTGAATTCAAAATAAGTTTTTTATTTTAGTGTAAATGGCCAGAAAGAAAAATATTAAACCTGCAATTCCCTTTCTTGGAAATTCTAAACTTTTCGAATAAATTCTGCTTTAAGCGAAACTTTTATTTCAAACAATTTGTCTTTTTATTCTAAACAATCGTTAATTCGAGACTATATTCGCATCTTATAGTTCAAAATTTTAAGTGTAAATTTTCAAATATACAATAAAGAAAAGTTCCAATCTTATAATAATAATTCTCGCGTCTCTTTTGAGTGCAGAGCTAAAAAAAAACTCTCACACAGTCCATCATGAAATAGAAATTCTCAAAACTTTAGAAAGAGAATATAAAAGTTAAATGCCCTTTTTTTTTTACTAGTTTCGTGACAATTACTTCATTTGGCTTTTAATATAATTCATAAAGACTCCAGGAAAGGTACGAAGTATAACATTCTGTAAAATGTGGAGGACAATTGACTTTTTTTAAAGTTTCTTATTCTTAAAATCTGTTTTATGAGCATAAATTTTTGATATTAAATTAACTTCAAATCAGGTGAATTAAGAATTTTTATCACACTTAACAACTTTTTTAAAGTTATTACTTTACGCACTGAGCATTTTTTAAAAAAGTAGGATACAAGGTTTTACAAGAATAGCAGTAATTTTGCAAAAAGGCATTTTTTCAACATTTGTTTCGATGAGTACCAACATTCTTTTGTCATCGAACTATACAGTAATTGGAATTGACTTTGACAGAAATCGTTACTAAATGTGTTGAATGCATTCTTAAGCTCGCAGATGTATTCCTACTGCTTTCCTTCGGTATATATCCTTCGAACGAACGTACCCCACATATTTTCCGTAAGATATTATATCCAAGCTTTTGGCTGTCCTTGACATAAATCGGATTTTATTAAAGATCCATTTTTACTGAATGAATGGATCCACGGTCTTGTTGATGTATACAAATGTCTCTGTGACGCATAAGGATATAGATCAGATTCTAACACTTATATAGTCTTAATAGATCTTCCTTTCATAAAAGAACACTACAATAGTTCTTCCTTCATATCCAGTAAATAACCACACCGTCAAACTCTCGACTTACTTGTAGCTAGTGGAGTAAAATTGTTCGTCATTCTTCATATTATTCCATTGGCATCGATAGAAATCGGTAACTTTTAAATTAAATGTTTTCTCGTCTTTTGGAAAATATGACTCGTCCATTTGTTCTTAATTTCAATCCAATCTCCTGGCTGTAAGTGTTTTCCATTACTTCGGACGATGTTTCTCATTTAGAACACGAAGGTTTTGTTTCGAAGAATGTTAGTCCTGAATGTATTTTTACTTTTGAAATGGTCGTCTTTATTCCTTTACCTTTCATGGCACATATAGAAAAGTTGATGATGGTTTGGTGTGGAGAAATGTAGTGTTATGTTTAAAATGGTTTCCTTTATTTTATTTATTTATTTTTTTGCCTCTTAAGGTTAAATGAATTTTGGTAAACAGATGAAATGCATACATAGAGAGCGGACATCAATGGCTGACTAGCTGCTGGAAAAAATGTAAACAGATCACAATAATCGTTACATTAAAAGTTGAGTAGTTTTTATCCTTATCCGTAGTGCGAATATTGTTTTTGTAATATGTAGCCACAAAGGCCTTCTCTAGAGACTTAATCCTGATTATGTTTTAAATTGTCACCTTTATTTGTTTGTTTTTCATGGCATATCACGTTGGAATAATTTTAAATTGTTGTTGAAAGTGTTTGGAGCAGTGCTTCTCAAACTTTCAATGTTTGCGACCCAATTTTCAATCATAATTTTCACAGCGCCCTCCTTCCATACAATAATAATGTACTTAATTCTATAATACTATACTTTGATGCTAAAGCTACAATAATACTTCAACCTCTTCAGTGCCGCAGGCCTATATAAACGTCTCTCTCAGCCAAAGCATTAATTTCCCCTGACGTAAACATACGTCTTTCCGAAGTACGATCTCTTCTATTCATAAAATTTTTCCGAAGGTTTTGTAATGCAATACAAGGACCATGACAATGTTTGCGAAAGATTTACTCATTTCAGATTATTTCCTTCTTTATTCCCCCCCCCCTAATATATCTTATAAGCGCGCCTTCGTAGAAAACGATTGGCATTGGGAAGCTAATAACATAACTTTTATTTGGCAGCTAAGGGATTTATTATAAACCATACAAATTATCAAGATAAGTGTTAATACAAGCCCATGGGGTCACTGACAATTATCAAACTTGCTCTTAGCTAAGCATTGTTAATTTAGTTATCAAAGACATGCAGCACTGATACATTTATAAGTCTATTTTATCAGTGTAAATGTGTATTTTGTTTTTTATTATGCCAGAATGTATTTGTTTTTTTTACTTTCAGTAAATTAATAATTTGTTTTAAAAATAATCTTTTGTTTTCGACTTTTTAATATTCTCGCGCTCCCCTCGTAGAGTTATCATGCCCCTCTAGGGGGGCGCACCCCACAGTTTGAGAAACGCTGGTCTGGAGACTTGTTTGCACTGATTGGGTTTTAATATTTGAAATAGCCGCCTTTATTTTTTTGCCTTTCTTGGCGCATAACATTGAAATCATTTTGAACTGGAAGGCTTTGTCTCGAGACATGCTAACCCTAACATGTACTTGAAATGGTCATCTTTATTTCTTTGCCTTTCATGGCACATTATGTTGGAATCCTTTAGAACAGAAAAGCTCTGTCCCGAGACTTGTTAATCTTGATTGCTTTTGAAATAATCGGCTTTATTTGTTTGCCTTTCATGGCACATCATTTTGGAATTACTTTTCAACTAATAAATGCCAAACATCACACACAAACCAAGAAGTACTGAATACGAGACGGCAAGTGGTAATTTCCATTGGTAAAAAGTCATGCACTCGAAAAATTCCATGCAACGCCGGGCCATGCACCTAGTTTGTTTAATAAAGACTGAACACGAGGGTGGTCATTTCCCGGCGGATTGTTTTGTAGCTAGCTCTACACCCCCTTCGGCTGAGCTCGGTTCCCTTCGGTATTCTGGTAATAACCCTTGTATTGCTTTACATTGCAACGTTAGTAAACACTCACTCATTGACGTAGGTATATTAAAAAAAGGGAATCTCCAGACACTCTCGCTTTGTAAAGAACAGGAAATTAAAGATTCATGTTATTCCCTGCAAAATTATCAATATAATAATCTTTCTTACCTCTGATTTTCATGGCATCATACGGAAGACATTTTGAAAGCGGTTAAAAAGAAAAGTTTTTATTTTCTCAAAAAATCTATGTTGTACTTGTATGTTATCAAAAAAAAATTGTCACTTATAAATTTCTTTTAAAAAAAAGGTTCTTTAAATGTAAGTCTAAATTGAGACAAATGGAAAAGCTGATTGCGTTATTCCATCACTTTTCCATTCACCTAATGTCGATTGAGCATTTGCATATATAAGATCATTTTATGATTCCACATCATCCGCTCAACCCATAAAAGTCATTACCGTTTTCGAAAGTGTTATTGCTTCTTATAACTCGAAGTCGTTTACTTGACTTAAGGGCAATATTTCATCATCACTCTCGGGCAATGCAAAAATGTTTTTTTGCCGAAAGATAACTTTTGGCCATATTTTGAAGAAAATGAATAACCATGGTGTAATAATGAAATATTATTACATATATATATATATATTTATCTTTTTCATTTTTCGGGGTTTTTTCTTCTCTTAATGGTACATAATGTAAAAAATAAGGTGAAAAACACAGATTTGTATCCAAAAATGAAAATATAAACATAAAATAATATGTATGTAAAATGAAATATGTACATTGAAATAATTTGTCCAGTATTTTGAAATATTTTTTTTCAACCAGGTAGCAGGTTAAATTGAAAAAATTTTTGTACCATCCATTAAATTTCAGGAAATTTCTTAAGATGTGCTTTGGGTAAAAAACTTTACATATAAAATAACAAAACTATTCATAATTAAAACAGTTTTATAAAAGTATGTTTTGCTTTCATTAGACAGTTATACACTTATAGACAAGAAAATATTTAATGTGTTGCTATTAATTTAATATGATGCTTATAGTCACTCGCGCGCGTTTTTCTTATTTATATATATATCTCTCTCTATATATATGTAATAATTTTATATACGAGATTATTTTGGATAAGAATAGAGTAATTTAATTATAATTAATAAAAATTAATTGATTAAAACTAATTATTTAAGGAATTACAAATACACACAGCCACGTTGGCATCATTTTTTGGCGACTTGGGTCAAAATTTGAAAACGGTTTTTTTTTTTCACGTTTTAAAGCATTCACTTGAACTGAAATTTTATACACACGATTGTTTCGGATGACAATACGATACTTAAATGATAATGAATAAAAATTAGTAACCACTTAATGTTGTGATTCTGACCTATGTATATACATATTTATATTGTAACTATTTAATAAAAAGTAGCTAAAATAAAATTTTTCTTTGATCTAAGTAGGAATTGACTTAATTTTTTTATATATTACTTCTTTTAATTTGTAATGGACTTGACTCAAAATTACTCTCACTTAAATAATTAACTGTTAACTAGCCTGCATAACGGGATGTAATCATAATGCCTCGTTAATTCAACAGTTCAAAGCATATCACATAATCATGAAATAAATAAGTAAAGCCTTATTTTTCTCGCCTTTCATGAAAAACATACACACTAACTACTAGAGGTATACGGACTTAAAATTTGGCATACATGCTTCGCTTGCTGAGTGGAAAATTACAAAAAACCGATTTATCGAAAATCAGCGGTCAGAAAGGTTTGTGGGAACGTTGTAGGTAAAAAAAAAATCTATTTTCGAATCAGAGATTTTAAATCAGACAAAAGTGTTTCTTCTGTTGAATAAACATCCGCTTAAAACGAGTTTAGCGCAAATCGATTTCCAAGAGGGTTCCGGGAGCCATTATAATTTACCGTTTTTCAACAATTAGACCTAGATACATTAAATTTGGCCATCATTTTTCTTTAATTGAGTAGAGATCTGCTAATAATGTTGCTGAAATTGACTCCTAAAGGGGTAGGTGGCATAAAAGATAAATATACTTCAGTTTTATAAGTTCAAGTCTTTTCCTTTTTAAATCAAGTGACGAGGGTTATAAGCATGTTTTTCAATACAATCAAAAGCTTAATGTGAGACTTGGATAAAATAATTTAAAACTATATACAATGTGCCCGCTAAAGTCCGTTGTTACCCAATAATTTATGAACGACAAAGCTATAGTCATAAGGGATATCTAGGTAGAGTAAAATATGTCCTACGCTCGCCAGACTCACTTGGCGGAGCAAAGCAAACTCGTCAGACTCACTTGGCGTAGCAAAGTTGTCCGACTCACGTGACGCAACTCCTCCAATTACAGCAACAACTGCTGACGCAACACGCTCGACATAACAATTAAATAGTTTGTTCGCCTATCCTCCGACTCGCTGGTGAGGGAGTGTGTAGCGGTATCATCTATATAAGCCAGAAACATTCTCCGGAATGAAGTGATCATTTTGGTCAAGCGGTATGTTACGTGCTTACGGAACAGAAGGGCGCAGGTTCTGTCCTACCGAATAAGCACGCCACTTCATTCAACATCATCTATTTAGTGAAAAAAAAAAGACACCTTAAAAAGTACCTTTAGTACGACACCTTAAAGTACTATTAAATATAAAAGGCGTAAAATATACATATTTTTATTTGGTTTGTAATTCCCAAAATTGGAACCCTACAAAGCGTGAAAGAATCGAGAAAAAATATCACACTCGTGAGCATACCTGACACCAAATGGGAAGACGAGGCATGCTTTGCGCTTTATATTACACACAGTAAGGAGAACATCCATTTCTGGTCACAGGGTAATCCTAGATGTACTATTGAAGTTCAGCATTAAGCTTGCTGGTCGATAAATGTCTGGTGCGGATTATCCGAAAACAGACAGATGGACCCAGTATTTCTCGCAGACACGTTAACGGAATCATTACTAAATTCCGTACATCAGCTTTTTATAGGATTTGCCGTTGAGTGATCTCCGGAATGTATTGTTCTAATACAGCATAACCCGGCGCACAAGGTATCACGTGTCACAAAGTACGTACGAAACATGTTTCAGAAACAAGTCTTTGGGCATAGTGTTTGCGTTTAATGCCCTGCACGGTTACCTGGCATGAACACATTGGACTTTTTTTCTGTGAGGACGCACCAAACACTGTGTGTATGCACATCCATCAACACTCCAGGAACTTTGAAACCATGTTACGGATGCTTAGACCAGCGTGACACGTGCAATGTTGAAGAAAGTGCTACTGCAAGTGTAAAAGACGTGTCCAGATGTGTATTGTTTCTGAAGGACACTATTTTGAACAAGATAGACCCCTCAGGGGGCTAACCTTCTTTAGGTGGGTACGGGTGTCGCAATCCCGAGGTACCCTAGTGAACTTTTCCTTTTCCCAAGGGGTTTACTATCTTTGGTAAACACGGGTGTCACGACCCCGGGGTACCCCAGTGATCCTTCTCTATTTTCGACCCTCCATCTTGTCATCCAATTTCTTCTTTTCCCGTCCAGACCACAGACCTATGAATGTTTGGCGCAGTATAGCCAAAACTGGCTCTTGCGCCATAAAACACCAAACTCAACTCATTGAACAAGATAGAAAAAATGAGCATCGTTTCCGGAAAGTTCAGCTTTGTTCAACGCAATCAAATAATTGTGTTTTATGTTTTTTATTTGCGTCATTTTTGTGTGCAATATGCTTTTTAAAGTAAAGCGATGATTCTGAACAACATTGTAATTGACTTTTTTCGTATATTGTATTGTTTTTGAGATAAGACCTCTAACCCCAAATATAATCGCCAGGGTGTGCTATAAGCAGTTTCTTAGAGTACTGCATGGCATTTTTACTATACATAGGTCCCACTTTCATGACTATAGCTCTTGTCATTCATGAATTTTCGGGGTAATAACGGACTGTAGCAAGTACCACTGTATAGTATATCAATGTCGTGAAATACCAGAGAATCGAGCGGGTAACTCTTCTAGTACAAAATATTTCTCATAATTTCTTTTAATCTCATAGAAAATATTCTTTATTTCGTATAAAATGTATGTGAATAAGGAGTATTTACTTCTCACGTTATTAATCACATTGTGAAGAGCATACGAATAATTTAGCATGTAATTGTAAAACGTACGTTTTTTTCAAAGGTTATCTCACCCTATGTATAAAACCACCTCGTGGTTTAAAATTAGAACCGTAAATAATGCATAACTTCTTCGTTTTTAGTTTTAATGACTGAAAAAACTGAGAATTTAATCATTTTTTGAATGGACAGTCTGATTTTCATTTCCTCAACCATATCTCAGAAACAACGAATTTAGTAGCAATAACGTATAAAAATTAAAATGAAATAATTTTGTTTCTAAAAGGCAATAAATATAATTTCTCTATGATTACTCATTAAGTGTAAGAATTTTTTTCCCCGATGCATTATAAATAGTGCAGAGTTTATGTAAAATAATTGATGTTTTATAGAAAAATGCTGAATATACTTTTTTCTATAGCATGATTTGTTTTATTCGAGAAAAACTGTGTAGTATATCGTGTTAAATTCTACTATTTTATTGTTTTAAAAATTTTTGAATAAAGCGTTTCTAGCATATTTGAGCAGAGAAAAATAGATTAATAATATACAGCAGCTGCAGTTTGGGGTTGGTGGTTAAAATTCTAGTATACGGATGATGAAAGTAATATTTTCCGCAATAAAATCATTATGGATTCAAAAGTATCGCTAAACTTGGCGAAGATTTTATTACTTGTTTTAATTGGAAATGACACTTCCCTAGACGTAATTAAGGCATCAGATGAAATTGTTTGACTCGCAAATTTCATTAACAATTAAATTCAAAAGTAAAATCTTTCACCCAAACTCTTTTTCTCAAACAAGAAAATTCTTTAGCTGTAATTCAGTGTATTTGAAGTAAAATATTTCTAGGATGGATGTAAAAAAAGATTCAAGCTGATGTCTATTTGTGTGTATCTTAGAATGAAGAACGTCACTTGGGGGCTTTAAATTGAAATTATGATTCATTTTGCATGGAGATTTACATTTCATATCTGACCTACTGAATAGAAAGAGCCTATGCACATTAAATCTGTCAAGGCTCAATGCCCTCCTGTTGGTGTCGTGTGGTAGTTAGGAGAGGGAAGTGCCACCTCAGGTCCCGTTGTAGGCACTTGACCGAAGATTAAAATTAAGATGTCCGTCGCCAATATTCTAGTGTTGCTTTATAGTACGACGTTAATAAACATGCAGGTTAAATCTCTGGGGGCTCAATGTCTTTTTATTGGCATTGTGTAGAAGTTTGGAGGGTGAGGTACCGGAGAGGCCGATTGTCCTCGTCTCAATAGGTTCGGCGACAAAAGCTCAGAGGTGCCCAACCCAAATCGGTTGTGGGCCAAGTAAAAACTTATTAAACTATGGGAGCCGCATATATCAAATTAAAAAAAATATTCAAAATAGATTTTACTATCGTAGAATATTCAAAGTATTTTATTACCTTATGATTAATGTGATACTTGATTTTGTATTTTACTTGAGATTTTTTTAAATATCAACGGATAATTTAGTCGACGCACATCGTAGCTAAATCTAAATAGTCATGTTTTCATCGAGCAACTGCTGCGATACTTTGTTCTTACCAGGTTTGGAATTTGGAAAAAAAATGATTCGCAGTGATAAGTAATTCCGAAAGCTGATATAATACGCAAAGCAAACAGTTTTAAATTTTGAAGTTTATCTTCCAGTATATATTTTTGATAATATTCAATCTTATTCCCTTCATACAGGCATTTTAACTCGATTCTTCATTGTAATTCTTTTAACTCAATTTGTAAATTTGGAGGCGCTGATTCCCCCTATACATTAAATTGAGCTAAAAATATTTTAAACATTTCCTCAAACTTTTGTGTGTAGGAGAATCTGATGTTGAATTCTTCAAATAATTTTCCGATATCCGTAGAATGTTTAAAGAAGTTTTTACGGTCACTTTTATAGTAATTTAACAATGGGAAATGAATCAAATTGTTTGACAGCAATTTATTTTCATAAAGCTGAAGCTTTGCTACAAAGGCTTTTTATATCTTCTGAACAATCGATCATCAACTTGTTATCACCTTGTAACTTCCGGTTTAGCTCATTCAGTTTCATCGTTAGATCTGTTAGAAAGCATAAATCCAGAAGCCATTGATTATCTGAAAGCACTTATATTATGACCATTATTGTTCATGAAAATTTCAATTTCTCCCCTAAATTTCCGAAATCGCAATAAGCTATTTCCGTGACTTAACCACCAAATTTTGGTGTAATAAATAAGATCGCCGTATTCAGATTCCAGTTTCCTAAGATATTCTTGAAATTGAAGATGCTTCAATGGATTGATCTTAATTGAATTATTACCTTGACAAAAATTTTCATCCCATGAGACATATTTAACACTTGTGCACATAGATTCTCGAGGTGCAAAAACTAATGACAAATTAACATTTTGAAATCATTTGAACTGTTTCTTAAAGCTTTTATGGGATCGAAAAAATTAGTGTCAAAGCACCAATATTTCCCCCAACTATTTAAGGGGCTCTATCTGTTGCAATGCCTACAAGTTTTTTCAAATATATCTGACGACTTTACGTGAAATTTATGACAGCATCTTTAATATATCTTCCGGTGGTAGTACCTTTCAAACTCACAAGTTCGAGTATTTCTTCAGTAACATTCATTTAACTATTGACACCTGTACGCAGCTAAATAGCAAATTGCGCGGTATCACTTATGCCTGACGTTTCATCCAATGTCAGTGAGACATATATGAAAATTATTGTAATTGTGTTAAGAGATGCACAAATTTCTCTTGAAATGTTTTCTATTCTTTTTTCTAAAGTTTAATGTGACAGACTAATTTGAGTAAAAAGATTCAGTTTTTCTAGATAGATTTCTTCAACTGCGGTAATTGGACAGCCTTTGATATAGTTAGTTAAAATGCTTCATATTTTTAGTAATAATGATAGAGACTAGTCCTGACAATACCATTTTATTGGATAGTTTGTTTATAAAATATGTATTGTTGAGATGTCAAACTGTTCTTCAAAGATTGTATCCGCTCGCCAACAGTAAGTTAGGTGGGGGTGAGTCAAAACATGAATTTTTCGATTCAACCGTCTGTAGTTCAAATGTTGAAAATGATATAGACAGAAACTTCAAATGGGTCGCGAGTTTGGCACGCCTGTCCTAGAATATACTTCAAATTGCGAGATTATTAAATAACAAAAAAAAAAAAAAAAAAAATACACTAAAGTTATTTTTCAAATGCCAAGCAGAAATGTTTTTATATTCATTTTTCTTTTCAAAATATTCTTGATCTGTTTATCATTAGAATTGCGCATAACGAAACTACTCTAATCACTTCTTTTCATTTGTTGTGAGTTTCTCCTTTACTTGTTAAATATTTTCATTCCATTTGATGCAAATGAAAGAAATAGAATTTGGACGATAAATATTTTTCTACGGAATACAATTGAAATGAAAGACGTGGACTTTTTAATTAAATAGAAGTATTAAAATAGTCTTAAGATAGATGAAAGAAAATGATTAAAATTTATGGTAATTATGGCAGAAAAAAAGGAAAAAAATAGAAGAGGGGGGGGGCAAAAAAGAAACAAAAATAATTTGAAAGAATTAGTAAATGTTTTAAAATAGAACTTCTTGACCCAATTTCGTGGCAGTGTTTATGAATTCTTTATAACAAATAGCTTAGAACAATACTCACATTGTTATTATAAAAATACTTGTACATGTTTATATAAATTTGTTTTAATGCAGCAAGATTTTCAAAACATTTTTCAAAATGCTGAAATAGACTCGTATTTTCTACTAGAGTATAAGTTTAGAGAATGTCTTCACTCACTTTTTCGCTTTATCCTTTTTTTGTTTTGCGTAAATAAATATATTCCAAGTCTTAAAATAATTTCTACTAGAATTTACTCGTCTAAAAACTGAAAATGAATTCCCCAGTGGATCATTTTAAGGAAAACATTTCATTTTTAGCGTCATTGTAATCATTGCCTGAGCATAAAGTTTTTCAATCCCTAGATATTTTGTTTTTCGTATCTAATATTCCGCTTTCTTTTTCGTCACCTACATTTTAAGAAGTTTCTCTCTCGAAGAAACACGCCATTTTGTAAGAAAGCTTCTAACTTTTATTTTGATGTTTTGTTCTTTCTTTTTGCACGCAATTTAAAGTGAGAAAGCTAATCTACATATTTTAAAGTTAGATGTTAGAGAATAATATGGAAGACGAGGAGGAGAGTAAAAACATCGAAAAAACAAAAAAATGTTGAACCACTAAATTATCGTTTTGAAAACTCTACCCTCCAAACATTATGGATTTTTAAACGAGTAAAACCGAGGGAATGGGAATGGGAATGAAGAATATTTAAGGGGAGCAGGTTCTGTTGATGTTTGTAAAAAAAGTAATTTTCTTAAGCATTTTTCCTTTCCTCTGAAATCTTTCTAAATACACTTTAGAATTGTATTAAAAGGTAAAATCTATGTGTCATTTAACTATATTAATGCATAATTAAATGAAATTTAATTACATTTGTTTTAAACGGCATTATTTTATCTGTTACTCAATTGTGTATTTTAACAATTGAAAAGAAACGGTGATTTTATTACTTAGCTTGTTGTCGTTTTAACGAGTGTACTGAGGCTCCTCCGTTTAAAATCTCGGAAAAATGCGTGTTTAACGAAATCGAGTGATGTCGAGTATTACTCGTCGCTGTTTAAAATATATTGGATTAAGAGATGGGTTATTATTTTTTTTAAAATTGTCAATTTTATTACATATTTGATTAACATATTACTCGAAAAACGCAAAAAAATTTACATACAAAGGTACGAATTCAAATTTCTCCTGTGGAATGGTATTCACCGAATCAGGATACTACACAAAATGGTGCTTTGCAAATGGAATAGCTGTATTATAGTTCCTTCCTGATCTTGCGTGTATAGCAGTACGAACACCTTGCGTAGTTTGGTTTGTTTTCGATGTTCCAGGTATATAATCCGGAACGCGCATGACTCCCACTTAATTGGATTACATTAGGTCTAAATGTTTGAGTTTGTGTTGATTTTTCTGTTTGAATTTTTCACAGCTTCTAGGAAGTAGAATCATAGCTTCAAGAAAGCTATCAATGATTCAGTACTTAGTCGGCGTCAAGCATTTGTCACATGGCTGACCCTACCTGAAGGAACTCTATTATAAATCTACACCCCCTCCCGTCGTTTTGCCTTTGCCCCTTTTAACTTGTTAAATAACTTCATCACCGCACATAAATAAATTCGTTGTACGATCTTATACGCTGTTTCAATTGATGCATATGGTACTCAGGTTTCATTTTAAATTTTTTATGTTTTTTAAAAATTGTTTTAATGCAGAGAAACATCTTGACATTTTTTTGTTTTTCTTAAAAATTGTAATTTACTAGTTGCAAGTACCCGGCTTTGCCCGGGTTTAAAATAAGGTTTTCTGTAGAAGCGTACAAAACACAGATAGACAACAAATGCGTCTTATATGGATATAGATTTGTTTGAATTCTTGTGTATTATTACTTTTGTAAGCCTCATGACATACTTTATGGTGTACCAGTCTTTTAAAGCTGACTGAGCTACAGCAACATTTAGCTGGGTATTGCTAGTTATAACATAAAATTAAATCTTAAAAAGATATCAAAAATAAGAGAAAGCTTAATATTTTGATTAAATCAATACAAACATTTTCGTACAAACACAATATATGTATTGTAAAATATTTATTTTGCTATTTGCATTTCAGACAGACAAACAAAATTTTAAAAATTGTCAAAAACATATAAAAAACATATTTAAGAAAAATACCACTGATTAATTTTTCCAAATACATCGCAATGTGTAAAAAAGTATTTGCAGTACATAATCTTCAAAAAAATGCAAGTACTAAAATATAAAAAAAAACAAAAATTATATATTGAATTAATAAAGGATTACTGGAGGGAAAAATAAAACAGGCTATGATAATACTCATAATATTAATTTCATATTTGTAGGCTACTCATTTTTGGCATGATTTTGAAATCACGCCAAATTGGTATGTCTAATGTTATAGTAATGTACAGAATTAAAGGTACTTATGTATTATCGCTACCTATTGGTGACATTATACAAAATGAAGCACATGATTGCCAATTCAACGCATACAAAATTGGGATTGCCAAAGGGGCGAGCTGTCTTGAACGTTGGCGATTGTGCAATAATACGTAAGTACTAAATAAAAAAAAATTATTCAAAGTATATATCCCGAGTATAAAAATAAATTGAAAAATGAAATACAATACTAACATTAACTGACATAAAAAGAACTGAACTGTCTTTATCAATGCAAAAGCATAATTTGAAAAGGTACTTGCATATAACCGCAACCTATTGGCGACATTATATGAAACGAAGCACCTGACTCACAATTCAGCATATATATGACATGCGAAATCGGGGTTGCCAACATGGCGAGTTATAATAGAGTTGGTGATTGCTGCAATACGCAAGTACCCTTTATTTTATTTGTTTCAATTTTTGAGTATTATTTACTTTTGTAACCCTTTTGACGCACCAGTCTTTTTAACCTGACTGAGCCACAGCAACATGTGGTACAGCTAGTTATAAAACATAAATCTTAAGAAGATATCAAAAATAAGGCTGAATATTTTAATTAAATCAATATAAGCAGTTTCGTACAAACACAAAATATTTATTAGAAAATCTTTATTTCATATTTCAGAGGAACATAAAAAATGTCAAAAACAGATAAAAAAAACGTTATGTAAGAACAATCCCGTCGAGTAATTTCAACAAATTAAAACAACGCAAAGGGGAAGCAATAAAAAACCGTAAGTAATAAAATATGTAAAAAAATAATAAAGATTACATATTGAATTAAAAAAGGATTACGGGAGAGAAAGATCGCTACTAATATTCATATTAATTTCATACTATCTAAAACAGATAACGAAAACGGAAATACTATATTTACGTTAAGTGCAGTAATAAGAACTGAAATACCCTTATCAATAAGAAGTTTTAGTTTGTCAAAATTATGATCTTCGCATTCTAAGGAAATAAATAAATTCTCCGAGAAATTACTGAAAATGCAAGTTGTAATTTATAAGCAAAATCACACACATAAACATCCCGCAATAATACTATCTAAATGTTGCCAAAACAACAAAACAAAATTTTAGTTGTTAAAAGAATAATCCTTAAGAAAATGATTTATTCGAAAAATAATCCTAATTAAATCTCAAAGAATAGAAAAATTGGATAAAAATTCCAATCGATAAACATAGCTATAGTAAAAATATGTAATAATCTTGAAAAACGTATAAATTATAAATTTATACGTTTTTTAACGTGTAAAGTATAAATTTTCCACTTAGTGAGAAACGTGACATCATATATGACGTCATAACATTGGAAAATCACTTAAAAATTAAATTTTAAAAAATTTAGAAAGAATTACGAACGAAATCTATTTAAGAACGTTCCCCATGTAACTTTGTGTACGTGTACCAAATTTCACGTTATTTGGTTGTCTGAGTCTTGAGTTATAAGGGAACAGACAAACAGACAACAAATGCGTCTTTTTTATGTATAGAAACAGCCAATGGTCACTACTTTTTACGTTTGGCAAGTAGACTTGTCATGACACAAAATTCTGCAACTTCTACATGGTGGCTCTATGCTCGTCAATCACAGTTAATTCGTTCAAGATTATTCCTTTAACTAAGCCGGAGTCAAACCCCTATTGAGACCATCTAGTACAGGGGTACTCAACCTTTTTTTCTGCTGGGCCACATACCAAATGTTAGCAATTTCCCGGGGGCTGCAACATGGGCCCACCCCGGGGGCCCGGGCGTGGGGGGGGGCAGGGATGCCCAAGACCAAGATAACATTAAAAATTTAAAATATGGAAAACTGATCCAAATATAACTCCTGCTTTGCAATTTTTTAATTAATTTTTTATATATGTTTTTGTCCTTAACACTAAATTAAAAGAATTTAAGAAACATTCCTTCACAATTCTCGCATCAGTAAACGGTATCATATGATTACTAATAATATAAACTTTTCTTAGGATGTCTTTGTTACTACTTGTGACATTACCACTAACAAAACACTTTGTTGCTATTGCAAAGAATATTCACAATAAAGCCTATTTATCACCTCTTGAAAGAAGGAAAGTGTCATTGAATAATTCCTGTTTATTGGTATTTTTTACATACAGCACTCTCGTGACAAATCAAGCAAGTTCTTATCTCTGTTTGTTTTTCACTACAAAACAGTCAATCTCCAATTCTTTCGAATATTTTTTGCTTGCAAGGTATGAAAGAAAATTCACACAAAATTAGTTTTACCCTCATAAAATTGTCGCTACTCCACTGTTGTCTGTTATCACTAACGGTAACCGTTACAAATAGAAAAAGAATATCAATTCGCATCCATACGACATCGAAAGCAAAAAAGCAAGATTAATATATTTGATTTCTTGTCAAAGAATTTCCCACCAAATTTTTAATACATTGTTCTTAAATAAAATAATTTCTCAGAGTAATGGGGCCATGAACGGGCCACTTAAAAAGGCTCGGTGGGCCGCAGGTTGAGTATCGCTGATCTAGTAAGATACTAAATTTTGACCTGAAAATTATTCCATTTTATACTGATGGTATTTTACAAAGTAATGAATGTAATTTTTACCGATCCATCCCTTTTTTGTCTTTTATGTGTAGCGTAGTAAAGGAATACAAACGCTGAGATTGGCCAAATTTTTACGATTACCCCTTGTATACAATATTGGACCAACTTTTGCACTTAATACTACATGGATTCTGCTTGGCATGAACGCTATGAGATGTCGGTTAGTGATATGAGGAATTTGAGACTATACCCGATGAGAGAGAGAGTTAATTGCATGGGATGTAAGGTAAAATGAAAAGTTTAAGATAAATGTATTATGTTTATCTAAGGATAAATCGTTGAAATTATCTGAAGCAATACCCCACACTTACGCAATTAGTTGGACTGATAGATAACCATGTAAGAGAAATTCACGTAAGTCAGGGTATAATTTCGCGTGTAAATACATATAATTTTTTTTAGTTTTAGCCATAGACGAAAGAAAATAATAATTTAAAAAAAAACGTTTAATAAAATATTAGATGGCCCAAATAAAAAAATCGCAAACCGAAGTTATATATATATATAGGATGTTTCATAAAATCTAACAAAGTAGTATGTGCCTTTTTTTTCTCCCACAAAATTTCCACGTAGCACGCTAATACTTTTTATCCTTTCTTTTGTTGAAAAAATACGCTCTTCGTTGGAGTATATTTTATAAAATTTGTTTACCGTTTTCAATCAAGGAATGTTGGAAAGCTAAAATCATATTTTTTTGACTTGAGACTTTTCCATTTTCAAAATGTATTAACCTTTAACCTTTCTAAAAACACCTTACTTTAACCTCTAGGGTAATTAGAAGCCCTTAAAACCTATTTTTAAATAACCTTTGAAATTGGGCTGTGCCCATTTGAATGGCGAAAAATGTAAACAAAGTGCTTAGTTTTTGCTTAAGAACTAAACGTCTGATATAAACCAAAACATGTGTCTTTTATTGTAAATTGAGCCTTTTATTTTTTTTATTTCCTAGAAGATTAGAAGCCTCAATGTATACATTAAAACCAATTTATCTCAAAATGTAAATATTGATGTGCGATGTACGTTTTCTGAGAAACTACTGTTCACACAAATGTGAATTTTTTTTATGACATATTTATAATTATGGCTAATATATACTAAAAGGAACATTTTGTAAAAAACTCAAAAATTTATTTTTTACAAACTTTTTATATGTGAAAAACGAGTCAAATTTCGCAATGTTTGATAAAATATTTCATAAATTATTAAAAAATTAAAAATTAGCTAAAAGTTTTTTTCATTATAATGAGAAAGATATATTTTAATTGCATGAAATAATTAAGCATGTACTTATAACAGATTTTGAGAAAAAGTACATCGAAAGCAGCCAATTTAACATTGTCAGTATATATAAAGAGAGTTTTCCGACTCCCCTTAAACTGAGGCCCGTCAAATTCCCAACTGTCATTCGATTTTCTGATTTAACTGCTTTTAAAGACTCAAGTTTGTCAACGTCTTACTTTTGCTATGTATTTCTATGAACTCATGAATTGTCACAGATTTTTATTGTGGTAATCAACAACTTCAATCACTAAACTCACTCAATAGGAAGCGGGAGTAAATAATAGGGTTGTGTAGCGCTCACACAAAACATGAATCGAAGAGATTTGAAAATCGCGTAACACCGAGCTCTCTCGAATAAGCCGAGTTAGCGTAAGTCGAGGTGTTACAGTACCTTATTACACGATAGAAGATATTTCTAAAATTATTTGAATTAGAGATAATCTTCTCCAAGGTTTATAATTTAAAAAATAAAGGAATAAAGTATATTTATACATAATTAACTCGTGTGCTAGAAGCCAAAAAGTAAAATTTAAATATTAAGTTACATAATGCGTTTACGTAAATTTATCTCTCATATATTCCATTTACCATAACAACTATTTATGTTAATCCACATGTTTAAAATAATGTACTCATCGAGGATTGAAGTTAATGTTTTTTGGTAAACAGCATTGAAGATAAAATTTAACTAGAGTTTAGTTAATTAGTTAGAACTACTAAATTGTTATAATCGAAGAAGAGAGTAACTATGTTCAGGTTTGATAAAAATAAAATACATAAAAAGCAATTACTTATCTCTTCAGTTTCTTAATTAGTAGGTATTCGATTTTTTGAAACTTGATTATATATATATATATATATAATTTTAAATATTTAATGTTTCTTCTAAGATCATGTTTCTTACACTCTTTTATTTAACTGTATTGAATACTCCAGCAAGATGGTAATAAAAATACAGAAATTAATTACTATTAAGAGATGGCTAGTTGGCATAGGATAAAATAATTAAAGGTACCTAAAAATATCGATAATATATTCCTGTCTAACCTGAGCTAAATCCCGTTCAGAGATTTTCGTAAACTTTGTGCAGTAAAAAAAACCATCGAGACAAAAATACCTCCTTATTTTTCAGTGAGTTCGTCTGGATGACGTGGAAGCCACGTGATCTAGAGTCCACGTGATCCACGTGAGCCAGTTTGAATGGTATTTAACTGCTGCTGGAGGAGGTATCTTTGTCCTGTATTTACTTCTGTGAGTGAGGGAAAAATCGGATTTAAAAGATGGCAGATTGCAATGGCCTGAAGACTCGGAACGCGTTTTTTCCGAACCAGCGTAACTTGTAGTTGATTCGTGTTCTGCTGTTCTTAAAATTTAAGTAAAGTGGGTAAATAATGGTGAAACACCAAAAGTAGACACCTATCTGTTGGACGTCCACGCATCATAAAAAAAAAAAAATGGACGTCGGAAATTGTCCCACTTGGTAAAACAAAAATGGTGGCAGAGAGTAGATCAGCTGACAGCCCAATTGAATGCTGATCCAAGTGCAAGTGTTTCAGAACTCCTACTCGTAGGCATCTGTTGACTAAGCGTCATTACAAACTACCCCTAGAGCGGGCTCACAGAAACTTTGAGACTTGACCATGAATAAGTGGAAGAGAGTTTCCTGGTTGCAAAAATCCTGATTTCTCATTTATCACGTCAATGGTTATGTCAGATTGCGCCGTCTTCCACAGTCAAACACTTGCTCCATCCGTGTACACAGACTGATGATGTTGGTATAATGCTTTGAAAAACATTCTCATGGGTGAGTCTGGGACACTTATTTCTGGTAGATGGGACCGTGAAAGTTGTAGACTATTTGAGTATAACTGCACATCACTGGCACCCTTACATGGTGACTGTTTTCCCAACTGAAAATAGAATCATTAAGCAGGACAGCGTTCCGTGTCAAAAGGATAGAATTTTGTTAAAAAGGTCCGAGGAGCATAAAGATAAATTTCAATTAATATCCACGCAACATAACTCGGCGGAACTTAATCTAATCGAGCACATTTTAGTTTTTATAGAAAGGCAACTCAGGCACATCAAAGGGCTTCGTGTCGAAATACCTGAACTTTACGCGACCACTGCTTGGACAATTGGTACATCCTGTCTACAGTCATCTGCCGAGAACTGCCCAAGCCATGGCGAGTTAGAGTGGTTTGAAGGCAGGAAGTGGAAGACGTTATTGAGTATCTGTTCATAATGTTTTGGCTCTTCGGTGTGTACGATGCAAAGGCTCTGTCTGTTAGTGGTTTAAGCAAATTCATTGCTTCTCTTGCTAGATGTACAATTAAATAAATGTTCAATAATAAATTAAATAAATACAATTAAATAAATGTCTCCTATTTGTCCGGACAATAACAAGAATGGGATAACTTCATATGACGTCACAGTTACATATTAACTAAAATCACTTTTTTTCAACCAATCAGTTCCTAAATTCATGTGACGTCATAATGACCTGATACATTAAATTACATGTTTTCTATCTATCCCTTCATTGGCTATGTTGCTGCTAACCTTTGCTTTTTACAGGAACTTTCTCTTAAAAATTACGCATTTGTGAACAGTAACAAATCACTTAGGTGACCAGTTTATACTTGTTGTAAAAGTATATTTTAGTATAAGAATTTTTTTTCATTCCTGAAAAAAATGTTTTGACGCATCTTTCATCTTTACCCAATTGCCAAATAAGAAATTTTATCTTAATTTACGGCTAGAACAACAAGTCTATAGTTTTGAAATCAATAATGAATACGACTGCATTTATCATTTAACCGTCACTAATTTTAGCTTTTTAGTTGTTGAAGTGATATTTTGAAGATAAGGATCAAAAATAGCACCATTTTGGTAGAAATATCCTATATTTACACTTTAAAAAATGTCACTCTTTCCCAAAGATACGTACGACAAGTAACATTCTTGCTGTACTTGTTTTGCCAGACTGTCTAGTGCGCTAAGTAGTGAGAAAATATTTCTAAAACTGGGGTTATAGGAGAAGTCAATACATAAAATTAATGTTTCAGTACACAACAATACTATAAAAGGTTAAAAAGTGTAACACTAACAAGCATTGTAATTTGAAAATAGAATTTTGGTCAAGTGTTGTTGAACTTCCCTAAGCGACAACGTCTGTCGACCCTGAGTCATCCTTTCTGCATCTTGAAACAGAAGATCATTAAACTCTAAATCTTGAGTTCGTCACCTCTTCCCCTAATTATGTACTATATTAGCTTCCCGCTTTGCTGGGAATTCGTGGCCTCGGTAGCCTAGTGGTCAAGGCAACGGACTCAGGGATGGCTTGTCATGAGTTCGATTCTAGTACCGCTGAAGCGCGCCGTATGGCGGAGCGATGCACGTTAAATCTATCGAGAGCTCAAACGTCCTCCCGTTGGATTGGTATGGTAGTTAAGCGAGGAGGGCGCCAGCTCAGGTTTCGTTTTCGTAATTGACCATGTTTCAAAATTATGAGGTCCGTCGCCAAAAGCCCTTATGTAGCTGAAAAGTGCGACATTAATATTCACTCACTCACTCATTCAAATAGTGGGTAAATCATGGCATTAACTATATTAGACAGCGAATTACGTAGTTTTAGAACACACTCATAATGAGCTTAGAATCTGCACTGTATGAAAATTTATATGTAAATCAGTGCTTCTCAAAGTTTCGATATTTGCGACCCAATATTCAATCATAATTTTCATTACGCCTCCCCCCTCATACAATAACAATGTGTATTGAATTCAATAATACTATACTTTGATTCTAAAACTACGATACGACTTTAACCCCTTAATTGCGACCGGCGTATTTAAACGTCCCACTCAGCCAAAGCGTTAACTTCCCCGGATTTATATAAACGTCTTTTCGAAGTACGATATTTCTGTGCACTGCTATCCATAAAATTATTCCGAAGGCTTTGGAATGCAATAAAAGGACCCTGACAATGTTTACAAAGGGATTACTTATTTCATATTTGTTTCTTTATTCCATCCTGCTTTCCCAATACATCACAAAGCACACCTACGTGGAAAACGGCTGGCTTTGGGAAGCGAATGGCGTAAATTTTAAACGACATTTAAGAGATTTTTTATAAATCGTACAAATTATGAAGAGATAAGTGTTAATTTTTTTTTTGTTTAATTTTATATGTGATAATACCATGTGGTCACTGGTAATTATTAAACTTGTTCTTAACTTAGTATTCTTAAATTAGTTACAAAATACACTCATGGATAAAAAAAATTAGCGCAACAAGAAGGAGCCGTGAAAATGAAACGAAATTTTGCATACGTTATAACTACTGATATAAGTAAAAGCTTAGAAAATCAAAGAAAAAGGCAAAAGAACTGAGGACTTAATACCCTGTTGAACCCCCTGAAGCGCGAATGCACGGTGCGATACGATCGGGCATTGATGCATACAAGTTCTGTATGACGTCTTGAGACATTTCGTTCCGTTTTTGTTGTAACCTTGCCTCTAGTTCGTTCAAACTCGTGAGATGCCCTACTCGCCGTCCCAAATGATCCCAGATATGCTTGGTTGGAAAAAAATCTCGGGATCGGACAGGACAAGGAAGGGTAGTAACAGTGTGGAGACAGTCTTGGGCTACCGGCTTGGGTCTTGAGGCCGAGCATTGTCTTCTCGAAAAATGGCTTTTGGGAGCCGTTGCATGAGGGGCAACACATGTCGTTGCAGGATGTCATGGACATACCGCTGGGCTGTCATGGTGCCACGGATCAATGCTAAGGGTGACCGTTTGTACGTAATGGCACCCCATACTATCACACCAGCTGTGGGAGTGGTGTGTCGCTCTAAAGCAAAGACAGGATTGAGGCCCTCACCACGGGGTCTCCACACACGAAAACAATTGTCATCACTGCTGAGATTGAATTTGGATTCGTCTCTAAGGACGACCTGGTTCCATTCCGCTGCAGTCCAGTTTCCTCGTGCACGGCACCACATCAAACGGAGGCGTCGATGGGTGGGTGTCAAGGGCAGCCCACGTAATGGGCGCCGCGATCCTAAATGTCCTTCAGCCAGGCGCATTCGTATGGTTCTAGAAGACACAGAGACTCCTAGTGAAGGTATTACCTGTGCCTGGATGGCGGCCGATAAAGCAATTGACTGTACGCGTGCATTTCTTAGGATTTGGTGATCTTCTCGACGACTGGTCTGTCTTAGGCGTCCTGAGCCTGGTCCTCGTATAAATGACATCTCTCGGATCCACTGGTCCCAACACCTCCTCACAACACAATCAGAGGGGCCTAATGGACGAGCTACTCGCCTAGATGACCACCCAGCTTCCATCATGCCGATGATTCTCCCCCTCTCAAACTGCGGCAGCTGCTGATATTGTCTTCGAAAACGGCGTAATGGCATGCCTACCTCAGCTTTTCTTTTGTAAATGATTCAGCACACCCAAACAAGCTTTGGTTACCTTTTTATACTCCACGGAGACCGAGGTTAAACGCCCTCTACCAGATATACATAATGCGTAATCACGCTGAATTTCTAATTATTTGCATATCTCTTCAACATGTACCTTCATGCCATGTTTCATTACGATCCCGCAATTTTTTCTTGGTGCGCTAATTGAAGTGATAAATTCTATTGGAGCGATTTGCTTGAGAGTGAATTTCAATGAACGTCACGCTCGGGAATGTAACGCTGATTCGGCTCTTTTTGTCTTCAGTCGGACATACTCATCCCTAAAAAGGAAAGCAGGGACATTTTCCCCGCTACTCTGAAACCGGTAGTTTGAATCCCCAACAGTAAAGTACAAGTAAAGTTCCTAGCTTCGATATAAGTGGGGCTCCCCCCCCTCATCTCTTTCTAGGGCAGAAGGGGGGCAACCCAAATGACCTTGCGGGCTACTTCGGAAAAACTTTACACAATTCCGCGGACCGCATATAAAATTATATATCTTTATATAATATTTGGATCTATTACAAACATTTTTTGGAGTGAAAATTTAAAAAAGACTGATATATTATTATTGTTTTCATTGTTTTTCATGTATAAAACGTAGATAGAAAAATAATAATGCAATTTTCAAATAATGTTTAATTTATTTAATTAGTGAGATCGGATTCTTTCTAATCCTAGTTGAAGCATGAAAATGAAACGTAATATTTTTTAAAAAATAGGCTTAGAACATAAAAATTGAACTACCAGTCTTACTATTCCTTTGCTTAAATGAATTCATGGATATAATTGAATATTATTAAAGTACAACCAAAATTCACAAAGCCGGACCGGTTCTTCTGAACAAATTATCTATGCGATTTAAAGTGGGAATATTAAACTAGAGTTTTCAAAAGACAAATCAAAACCTTTGGTTGATTTTTTAAAATAAAAATTAAATTTAATTATGTCAAATGAAGCACGAGGAAGTACGGAACAACGCTTGACGGAATTTTTTTTGATAGATATTTAAATAAAATTTTGAATCTAAAGGATTTATAACCTATTTCGGCTACCATAAACCAATTGTTTCCTTCTTAGAATATAATTAATTCCCAAACATGATTGTATATTTCACACAAAATTATTACTTAATGATTACAGTCGTTTGAAAAAATCTCATAATAACATCTTGTTTTTTATTCATAACTAAACCCTGAAATAACAGTACAAAATTTGAAGTTATAACTTCTATCGTGTGGTAATACGTACACACACTTTTATTTTGTCTATGAGTGTACATTGTGTAGCACTGATACATTCATAAGTGTAATATATCAGTTTAAATGTGTATTTTATTTTTTATTATGTCAGAACTATTTTTGTTTGTTTACTTTCTGTAAATTAATAATTTAGTAAAATAATCTTTTGTTTTCGACTTTTAATAAGCTCGCGCCCCCCTCGAAGAGTTGTTACGCTCCCCAAGTGGGACGCACCCTATAGTTTGAGAAACGCTGATGTAAACTGTATGAGAAACTGCAGAGTATGTATAACTTGGAATCCTAAGTCTGTAGCTATTTAATCTGTCACCTTGTATACGTGAACGTATAATTTTAATTTAACAGAATTCACATTTTCTTTCACAAATTTACTCTATTGTATTTTTTCGAGTGCAAAAAAGGTGTATTTAAAGAACAGAACATTATTGCCTGATTTCATTTTTTTCTCTCTCACAAATTAAAAAGAAAATTTAGAAAATTAATTTAAACTCCGAAAACAATTAGCGAACTGCTTAAGTAGGTTCTTAAAATGAAACTTTTAAAATCCGAGAAAGAGAGAGAGAGAGAAAATAATCAATTAGAAATCTCCAGTTTTATTCAATTCTATTTTCACCTAATCCAGATTTGGAGTTAATTCTCAGGCAGAAAGTTATTTCAATTTTCATTTAAATTGGGAACTTTGTGACACATACATTTGTTTATAAAAAGAGATTTTAAAATTTGGATACAATCTAAAACTGTACATCTTTCCGTGCGAACAAAAGTATAATTTAAAACTAATTTATCATTGCGATACAATACACATGAAATATAAAAGAAACACATTTTTCTGTAGAAAATATAAATGGACTAGTCCCCGAATAACTAGTATTATGCTGTTTCCTATAGCATAATGAAGTGATAATATATTAATATCAAGCATTTTTCATTCGAAAAATAATTTCCCATTTACACAGTTTACTTTTTAACAATAATGGAAGTCAATCTTAATGTGTTGGATGATTTTATTGCATTAAAGAACTCAAATTGTCTAACATTTCTGTTCGGAAATATATGTCAAATATTCATATAATTATCATATCACTTAGGAATTTAAAGTGTCTAATAAAAGAAGAATTTGGACTAGTTTTAAATGACACGTTACACCTGTATATAAATTTGCGATGTTGACTTTTACAAAAGGATTTATTAACCCTCCATTAGGAGGGCGAATCTCAGATGCATAATAAAAATAGTTTAGGTGCTGCATCCACACGGTTGATTGAAACGCACCCTTCCTTCTTCTATCTGCCTTTCATTACTTGACCTTGGATTCAGTGTCAAAAACGAGGGTGATTTCTTCATCTTTCGGGTGGCAGGGGCAATGGAATATGATAAATGCAGTGCGCAAGTGTTGACCTCTAGAACGGGGTCTTGTGTTAGACTGTCTTTCCGACCTATGCTCACAACTATCTTCGGTTTCCTCACGGCACACAGCAACAACAGATGTCGATGGAGAGTTCCGACGTGACATAAGACTTCGGTTAAAAGATTTATGCTGACGCCGACTTCTGTCTCTCTTGGGGCAATCTCTCTTCATATGTCCCAAACGCCTGCACAGATAGCATCTAATAACGGCTCTGCACATGAAGTATCTCCAGATCTTGCGATTTTTAGCTGTCACGGTCACGGAAATGCATTCGCGTTTCCTACCCGATTATTTCTGCCAATATATTCTTGAATACGAATTTAGACTCTTCCCATCTCAACGCATTCTGGACAACGTCAGTTTTGAAGACTTTGTACTATTTCGTTAATTTTGATTTTTTTCTTTGTAAAATAGAGGAGTTTTTAGTTTTATACGAAAATAGTTTGAAACAAGTATTTTGGAACATCTGTATGATAGTTAATATTTTTTTCTTTGCTTGGAGATACAACTGAGAGATGCCACGCGCCTAACCAGTTGACGGTATTTAATTCAATCCTCAATGAAGCTGGAATAAATACCCAAAATATCTATGTGGGAATCAAGCCCTCTCAGATTCTCTCTCACGTATCTTGGAAAAATAGATCATCAACTTTTAAAAGAGCACCTCCGAAGACGGTATGACTCATGACTTGTGTTTAGTTTGATTCAGGATTGAAGAGAGAAATATCTGAGATACAACACTCATTCAAGACGAAAAACCAAAAAAAAAACCATCACCAGGAACTTGGAAGATAGTTTACGGATCTCTCTTATCAGGACATCAAGAAAAGATATTTAATTTTTTTTATTTATTTTTTTTTACTTATTATACGAAAAATCTGTTTTTTTTAACATTGTAAGGTGATTTGTGAAAGCTGCTACAAGGCATCTTAAAATGTAAGGTAGTTGACACAGTGATAACAAACCATTAACTTTTTTTGATGTTTTTTCGCGTAAATATTTTAATTTTGGGTTCTATTTTAAATATTAATATATGTCAAGTATATTTAAATGACAATTCTCACCAATAAAATGATTAAAACAATTACAAACGTATGAGGGGATGCATCTAAGAGATGCCATGCGCCTGTGGATGGACTTTTATGAAGCAGAGAGTCAAAAAAGTAATTTAATTTTTGATCAAAAACATATGAATCTTTCAAATATGGTAAAGATTAATCTATTGAACTGCCAGAAGTCGAAATTTTGTTCCAATAATCTTTAGTAATTACAGTAGATTTTCTTCCAATGAGAAATAACACACGTGTAGGATTGATTCTCAGTAGCATAAAGTAAATTTCACCTAAATA
>BMAV01024015.1:0-18222 GCA_019973955.1 Trichonephila inaurata madagascariensis | reverse complement strand
GCTTTGGAAACCAAAAATTCAAAATGTTCCATGCGTTGCAATTTTGTCGAATTAAAAAAAAAAACTTTCCAAAAGTGTTCATCTAATGTATAGTCATAAAATTCATGGATGCATTGTAGTAGTAGTGATAGGATGAAAAAAAAGAAATTAGTTTTTATGTAGGAAATCATTAAAATTCTTGAAATTTTCATATAAAAATTTGCGTTTACCCATATTTTGTAAATTATCATATAAAACATTACATTGCATGCATGCATTTGTAAAGAATAGCTTAAAGAAGTTAAATAAGTTGAAAATATGAAATTTAAAAAAAAATCAAAACGCATGGAACGTTTTGAAATTTTTAAATTTTCGTTAAATTTTTTTTTTAAATTTTAAATTTCTTAAAAACTACTCATATTTTTCTCACCAAATTTTTTAAATGGTTTTAGTTCTAAGTTACATACACCCAGTAAAAATTTGGGGCATGTCTGTAAAAAATTAAAAAAAAATTTTTTTACTGTCCACTGTAGCCTTAATCCTTTGTGCTGAGAGAGAGAGATTCAGTTCATTGTTATTAAAGTTATAGTTATCAATTTCCCAAAATATTTTTAAAACCAATAATTATATTCGTATTGAAAAAATAATTTTTAAGAACTTTTCATGAGGAACATCTAGTCAAATGATGCAAATCTCAATTTATGCAGTATAATAAGTTTCAAATCAATTTATATTTTGTAGTAATCAAATAAAAATATTTCTATAAAAACTTATATATTTTTAAATAGCCTATTCTAGGTGTTTTAAAAGTGATTTCAAACATCATAGCAGAATGAGATTTTAGCATGAAATATGTTTTATATTTAAAAGTATGAGGATATAGAATTTGCTCAAATTTAGTAGATTTCATCAAATAATTTCAATGGCGAAAATTTAAAATTTTAAAAACACGAGCAATTTAACACTAGAATGCCTGGGATTTTTATTACTCTTAAACGTTAGACGGTATCATTTCGACACCGTGATATAAAATATAGAAAATAATTGTAATAACTAAGCAACTGCTGGATTAATGTTCAGTAGGGTTTAGTTTTAAGACTATTTAATATTATTCCATGTGATTAAAGTATTTTATGACCCTTTATATCATAAAATCTGACCTTGATATTATGTTTCGAGAAGCTTGTTGGATGACTGATTTGTCGCAAATCTGTCAGGAAAATTACTATTATCTGGTATCCATTATATACCATTCCTAGCAATAATATATATATATATATATATATCAGGATATACTTGAATATTATCAATTATACCTGACTTTCTTTAGTTTCTACGCCGTACTTTAACTCAATTTTATGTCATCATTGGAATCTAAATTATAGCAAGAACACACACACAGCTCACCACCATCCGATTCATTTTAAAGAACTCTCTCGCAATAAATTAGCAATTTCATCAAGGCTTAGTCTTTTTCTGCGAACCGTCGTTTTAGGTTGTCTGCTGTGCACAAGGTTCGAAAATCGAATGAATTTTTTTCTTGTGAGCAGATAACCAAATGTTATGTAACGAAACACTTAGACACAGCAGTTTTAGAAAATTGATTCGTTTCCGCTGTTAACCCAATAACTCTGCATTCAAGGTCAAATGTGTAATAGTACTTAGAAAGTTTTTTCACTAATGAGAGAGAGATAATGAAGAGCGACAGCTATTTTTTATAGTAAACTGCATTGGTGTCGAAATAACGCCAGCGGACATTCTAGGTATATTTAGTTGTAAAATGTCTCCTGATAAACCAAGAACCACAAAACTTTTATTGTGCAATTACCATGAAAAATAATTGTATCACAAAAAACGTTCAAATTCCCTGCAAAAATTCAGAAAGGAGAACAAACTGAACCGGCTGCGGTGTCAGATTGACTCGTATGGACGTTCTAGTGTTAATCAATATTTATTTAGTTAAAATCTACAAAGATTGATTGTAGATGTATTTAATAATCTCACAAATGCCATCTGATTTTCTGAGATTGTTAATAAAAGTATTAATTAAAAAAATTATGCGTTTCATCCTTTTATTTACTTTCAAGGGCTTTGATTCTTATTATAAAGAAGGATAGATACTAGTTGTAATTTTGAATGAAGTTAAAACAGGTACAAGAAAATGTATTTATTAGCTTTTTCAAATGCCTTAGGAGTTTTATGAGAGTATAGCTTTCAATATGGTGCTCTCTTTTTATTTTTGTACATCATACGTACAAAAATCTGAAAGCAAAAACTATTTTCCAATACACATTTTTTTACCATTCAATAGAAACTTTTTTTTTTCCTTTTTCCTTTTCTGAATCAGGAAATTAAACATGTGAACAGCTTCGTAACAAAGTATTCTGTTTGGGGGAGGAAGTTTAATATTTACCACGTAGTGTGAGGTTTTATTAACTCTTCAATTCTTTCATATTCTGTTGGTTTCAGCAATATCTCATGGTTTTATTAGAATCCACGAACTACATACTTGTCAAAAACCATAATGATTAATTTTCGTTTTTATTTGTAAAATGCGTAAAAAATAAATTATTATTTAAACTTTCATAAGACTTCAATATGAAAAATGTTATATTGGAGACTCAATATTAATTTTTTCATTTTATTTAATTTGAATTTTTTTTTTATTTATTATATATTTACTTTAAGTAATTTAATTAAAGTAATTATATGTGATGTTAAGATATTCATTTTATATTAATCTTGTAACTAAAAAAATGTATCATTCACAAAGTTAATTAATTAGTACTGATAAATAAACCCTTAAATATTTATTTCACACACATTCTATCTGATTACCTTTGAAATCAGTACACTTTAAATTTGTTTACAAGTGATATTTCATGATCTGCAACTATTCTGATATATGTGCTTTTAAATAAAAATTTCTATATATAAGGGCAATAAATGCCATTTTAACATGAGTTTTTATTAAAAAATTCAACGGCTTACAGAGCTAAAAAATGAGGTTGTTGTTATTACATCACGATAAAATCATTACATCAGAGGTAAAAAAAAAATGAATTATTGTATACCATTATGATATTTGTTTCACATTTAACTTTTTAAAAAAGGCAATTTGTGTTAAATAAGGGCAAATATCGCTAATTGAATACTTACGATGGCGTAAAACAAAACATATACAAATAAAAACTATTACTTGTTACTAATTTTACTGAATTATTACTAAACATCTATCGAATAACAATGAGAAATGGTTACAGTTTGCATTTCTTCATCCAGAGTCAATAGGAACTTTGGCGATAATTTGCCTGGGTCTCATAGCAACATTTGGCAATTTATCACCAATATAAGCTAACCAAATGATGCCAAAATATTTATTTAACGAAATATTCTTATAATGAATAGGAAAGTAAAATTTATTTTTAAGAATCAAAAAATTCACTACTTCGTTTTGAATTTGAATTATTTTACCCTATGCTATAAATCTTCTCAAAGTTCAACAACATATATATTCTATTATTAGGCTGAGTTAATTTTGAATGCTTCCCCCTAACCATCGAGATCTCCAGATCAATCGCCATAGATCTTATTTCGGTTCTCATGAAGAAGCTTCTCCAATTGTCCCTGGATCGTATCGTACGAACTCGTCAGTGGGAACATGTATGGTAAGAAATCCCGAAGGAAAATATGCGTCTTTCTCTCTTCGAATCAATTGCCAGTTCAATGAAAGTATGCATTTAAACCGCAGGTGGCTCAATGTATTTGTTTCCTGTTGTAGCTGTGTTTCCTGAACAAAAAGCAGTTAATTTTGTGTTAGTTTTCCATTTTCAATGCATGGACATGTGGACGGCTTTTTTCTCCCATTCAAATAACTTCCTTAGGAGTGACTTCATTATGTTATAGGGCATATTAAATATAATCGTCAGTGCATTAAATAATTACTTTAGCGTTCAAAAAATCCTAAATCTTTTTTTAGTTCGACTAGTCAGAAGTGATTAAGCGAAAATGGATAACATGATATTTAGTGTTATTTAAATTAGAATACATGTATAAATTGTTTTAAAGACATTTTAAGAAAAAGGATTATTTAATTACAATAGTTTGGCAAAAAATTAACTTAGAATAATCTTTTTTCAAAGTGTTCTCCTTTGTGAAAAATGCTTCTATTATAATAATATTTTGCCTGTATATAGCTCAGACCTCTCTACAGAGGCTCAGCTAGAATTTTTGAAAAAAATCACATTATTTTCAGAATTAACACCAGCTGAAATAATTATCGGCATTTTTTTCTTAAAATTGCTCCCCTCTGTTGTCGTAAAATATAGATAAACCCACTTCTAAGTTATATATTTCAAACATTCTAGTTGAGTCTCTGTAGAGAGGTCTGAGCTATATACAGGCAAAATATTTTTATAATAGAAGCATTTTTCATAAGAGGAGAACATTTGGAAAAAAGATTATTCTAAGTTAATTTTTTGTCAAAATATTGTAATTAAATAATTTTTTTTGTTAAAATGTCCTTGAAACAATTTTATACATACATACAACAATTTATTATGTATTCTAATCTAAGTGACACTAAATATCATAAAAATTATCCGTTTATGCGCTTTTACAAAATCACGGTTCCGAACATAGTCGGATACCTTAAAAGGGCAGGCTGAAACAATATGAAAAAAGAAATATAAATAACACTTTTTCCCTAGCTCAATCGACTCATTTCAAAAGTGTTTGAAACTTTGAAAATCAATAAAAGTATACTTTAGTTTGTGAAGAACACAACGATACAACGAAAAATGAAGATATGTGAAAAGAAACTTAATAAATTCATGTATAAAAAATAACAGTCCTTAATTTAAAATCATATTTCAAGTTTTATATGATCCAATGTTGGATGGTGGTGTAGCGTTTTTAAAAGTAGAAAAATTTAAAATTAAAATATCTGCCTTTGACTGAAAAAAAGAATCCACAATGAATTTCGGAACATTATCTTGAATTTTCCGGAAAATCCCTTAAAATAAAATAAAATAACTAAGAACAGGAAAAGAGAGCTTAAAATAAAAGCAAACCGCATACAAGCATTCTTAACAACATTAAAAACTATCATTAACAAATTTACCGATAATTCTTTGATAATATAAAAAGAACGTAACTCTTTATTCATTTTATAGAAACACTAATGCAAAAATTAATAAAAATATCAATATTCCACGGAATTTTTAACCGATAATGGAAGAACCTATAATTCGGGATATTTTTTAATTAATGAATCCCAGATTATTTTTCACTGCTATATAATTAAGTATGCAAATTCATTAGAAAGAGTTATTCTAAAGAGTAAATAAAAAGTTAAATAAAAAATTTAATTATTTTTGAGGAAAATTTATAATAGATCATTATTCCCATCATTATACATGTAATGAATAAATTCATTTGCATTCATATTAAATCAATTAATTACATTTATGATAATTTTTTTTTTCATTTCCTTACATTAACAGTTTTGGTTATAAAACTGATAAAAGCATTTGAGAAGATATGTTTTATTAAAATTTCCAGAGCACAGCTTTAAATTGATGCGTTATGATTTTAATTGTGGGAAATTTTTTGAAGTTTTCAAATTTAAGTAAGATGATGATGATACTATTTTAAAACTATTGATTTATGATATTGTTTTACTATGATTACTATAATTTATTTTTACGTTACTGTGTTTTAAACTATACTTTGTGGTGCAATTTCATGTTTACGGACTAAAATTATCAAAAGTAAATAATTTTAAAATACTGATTTTTGAATTTTCTGAATAATTTTTTCTTAAATTGCATCTGATTTGTGCAGAATAAGGAAATAATGAAAGAACAATAAACTAAATGATACACTATCTCGTTAAACAAATATCGAAAGCAAAACCAAATTGTTATCTGTTTGCTTGAAATTTGGTATATTTCTTTTAAAAAAGTTTAGGAAATAAGCTTTGGAGTATATTTCATTGAAATTTTTAACAGGAAGATAAACATAATTACATCATTGATAAATGTGAATAATTTCATTTTTATTTGGTTTTTTCGGGATAAAAGGGCCCCAAACGAAAATTTTAAGGAATTAATAAAATTTTTAAAGCAGTTTTTTCATTTATTTTTAAATTAGTTCTTCTGTCTTAAAATTATTATAGGTTATTAATATTTATTGCGTACCATAAAGATATTCATAATTAAGATGAAAACAAATGCAAATATATATATTCAAACGATTTTATGCCGTCAATTGAATTAATAATTGTATTAAATACGATTTAGAATTATGTCTTTTTTTAAATTACATTTACAAAAGTTAATTTTGTAAATGTATTTAATTTAGTATCATTTGCACACAAAAAATTAGGCAAATACACTTTTAGCTGGCATAATAATGTATCCTACTTAATATAGTATAAGCTATCCATTAGTTAAAAATTTTCGTGTTTTGGGGCTATTTGGGTTTCCCTCTTTTTCTATATATCATTTCAAGGATCTTCTGAATTTTTTCATTTCCTACTATATATTAGCCTCTCCTCTCTTATTTTGTTTAAATTTTAAATCGTTTAAAATACTTTCAAATTCATCCATTCAAGTCCAAATACATTTTCTAAACTTGTAGTGAAAAACATTTAAATTTTTAAGACAGTTTTTTTCAAATATTAATTCATTAATTAAATTAAAAAAAGAAACATAGTTAAAAAAAAAAAAAAAAGTCCAACAGCATATATAGCCATGAAAATTGATCGTTGTGTCCCTTGTAGGCAATGGATAGAGAATTCGACCTGAATGGTATAATTTCTGAGAATGTGATTTCTTTCTACTATACTATTTTATTAGAAAAATTTAAAATTTTAAATTTAAAAAATAAACAACAAAAAAAATTTTAACGTCCTAATAAAAGGAAAATGAAATTTGCAAGGCAAATCACTTTCTATTTTGTCTCTTAATATTGTGATTCACTCATATGTATATATAATTTTTTATATTAATTTTAACTATTTAGTAAAAATAACTATAAAATAAAAATTTTATTCTTTGGAACTCAGTTGAATTGACTTAATTTTTTCATATTACTTATTTCATAGAAGAATTAAGTATTAAAAAATATTTTGAAAGTATTTTACTTCGATAAAAATTAAATAAGTATTTTAAACATTACACCTCACTTTGATGCCGTTAAACTTTTTAGATCTAAATTGGTAATGTTATAGTACTAACATTTGTCGAAAATTTTTTTAAAATTGATCGCATTATATTGATTCTCTTTACTAAAGATGGGTTTTGTTTTTACAATTTTGTTACCTATCGATTATTTAAAATAAACAATTTTTTTTTTTTCCTATTAAAAAAAAGGATTCTAAACCCACTTGCCATTGAATTTTTATGCCGCTTTTTTTTTTTAAATTTTTTAATTATACCTGAGGGAAAAAAAACCCGGGAATCGAATCTTTGACCTAAAAAAATAAACTGAGGGTACTTGTGGTATATTTGTTAACAAATGGATGTAAAAGCAATTGATTGAGTTTGAATCTGTTTGTGTGTACGGATACATTATAATTTAAACTTTTTTGAAAAAAAAAAAATTTTCCCTGTAATAATCAAATTTTAATTTAAAAACTTTGGGAAACCCCTAATTCTTTTGATTAAAATAAGGCGATTATTCAAAATACCCCAAAATTTAAAAAAGTGTGTTTCATTTTCATCTTTTTTTTGGGAGTTCAATTTTTCATTTTTAAAAAAAAAATGAAAAAAAAAAGAAAAAAGATCAGACTGTTAAACATAGATGAGAAATAAGCATTATTTTTACAACCAAACATAAAAAAATTAAAAAAAAATAATCAACAAAAATTTTTTAAATTCTTTGTTACTAAATAAATAAGTTGTTTTTTTCCACTATTTATTTAACATTGAAATTTATATAAATTATTTTATTTTACATATTGAATGACAGATAATTGAGGCTCTTAAACTTATTTTATTGTCGGGCCCCCTTTTTGGGTTGTTTCCCGTACCGCTACAAAAATAAGGTTGAAAACCACTGTCTTAAATTTTAATACAGTAGGAGGACTACTAAAGAACTTTATCTGTTTTATTAAAATTTTTTGAACTGCAAGTATGTCGGCCCCCACTCATCTTGGGGGAAACTCATTTTTTATGGATAATAATGGCGACTTTTATGAATTGTACTAGTTAACTACAATTCTGAAAATCTCACTTTAGAGCGAATGTAATGGTTGAAATTACAGATCCAAATCCGATAGACTATATTTGGGACTCCCCCTTTTTGGGAAGTCATTCCAAGTTTTTCTCCAAGATAGTAGCATGAGATGGGCAAGGGTTTAAACCTGTCTAGTTCCATGTCTGTCCTTTTTATACGACCCAAATTTTAAAAGGAATTTTATGAAACAAAGCCTATCAATTAGGTATGAGCACTTTACAGCATTTTGTTGTGTTTTTTTTGGATTTTCCACATAAAAATATAATGTACGCTTTTTTCCCTGATGTTTCTTTTTTATTTTCGCAAGTTCTCTTTTTTTTGAAAAACACGTTTGGGTTAAAAATTTGGTAATTTCTATTTGCATAATATATATATATATATATATATATATTATATATATATATATATATATATAACAGTCGAACCTCTATATAACGAAGAAGCTAAATCCCGGAGAAAAGTTCGTTATATGGGAAATTCGTTATATAGAGGTACATCTTTTAATATACTTTATAAACCACATAAAACAAATTTTAAATTCATGAACAATATATATTTGAAAAAAGTAATTATTCACACCATTTTTAGATTAATATATATGCTTATTTTATTAATCACACCCATCAAGAAAGAAAGAAAAACTGCAAGGAAAACAAGGAGAAAAAAATGTTGAAGAATTCACTATATTTTCATTATTAAGAAAATAGTTTTATACTAAAATTAATGAATTTGAAGGACATTTTATAATTTGAAGCATACAAGTAATATTAAACATACATTATTTTATAACTAAAACTCCACTGAGGGTGAATAAGGATATCGAAGATGTGTCTCTATTGAACCGGGCAATGGGGGTTAAAGGTTGCACTTCTTGGATGAAACGTCCAGAACTCTATTGCTCTCGACGAGTTAGAATCTAATAAAATCAGTTCATTATTGATGACCACCATAAAATGTGTTAAATAGAGAATAACTTGAATTTTTTCAGAAATACTTTAAAAAAAGGGTGAACAAAAATTGAATCACAAAAGAAAAAGTTCGTTAAATAGAAAATGCACTTCGCTATAGAGAGGTTGTTTTACTAAGAAAATCGTGAAATGTTCAAGGTTACAGAAAAAGTTCGCTACATAGAAAAATTCGCGAGATAGGGGTTCGTTATATAGAGGTTCGACTATATATATAATACGCAATTAATCCAAAACTCTTATTTTAGAATGATACATTTTCAAATTATGAAATAAAAAAATAAGTAAAAAATAAAAAAACAGGTTATATTTTAAAAATTTGGCTAAAGTGTAGAAAAGAGAGCCCCTTGGTGAAGTCAATTTTTTGGCAATCAAAATCGGTCACCAAGCGAAAATAAATAATAATTTTCTGCAAAATCAAAAAAAAGTGCATATATTTTTCATTAATATTTCCTGGTATTTACTTATTATCGCAACCTTATTTGAGACATTATATGAAACACGCGCGAAGCCCATGGTTGCCGTTTCCGCGCGTACAAAATATGTGAAATCGGGGTTTCTAACTTGGCGAGTTATTTGCTATAGTACGTAGGTAACTTTTATTTATTAATTATTTTTTTCTTTCAAATTTTTTGAAATTTTTGGAACATATCACTAAATTGTTACTTGATCGTTTTTAACCCAAACCCCATTTCGCTGAATTTTGTTTCTTTTATAGTATTATTTTCTTGTACTATTTAATTTCCAAATTTTAAATAAGCTCATCGCAACTAATAATGATCGGATATACTGTAATATATAATACCATTCATAAACTTTTCAGGCAAGAAAAAAAAAAAAAAAAAAAAATATGGTAAATAATTATTAAATCAACTAGGGGGAACACCCATGAGGGAAAAGGTTAAGTCCCCCCCCAATATCGCGACCGGGGGTGAGGTATAAGCAATTCCGATCGGTTCAGCCCGAGGGACTTTCCGGTTTAAATCCCCAAGCCCGGGTCCTTCATCGACCCCCAGATGTAGGGTGAAAAATTAGCACCCTTGCCCATCCTGAAATAATCCTGACCGGGTGCGAAGTAAAACGCTCAACCCACGAAAATTTAAATAATATTATATATTTATTTATATTGATGTTTCAAAGTTTAAATGTAATTTTATTTTTATGACTTAAAATGTATTAAATCGATATATTTAAATTTAAAAAAATTAATCAACCTTTTTTTCCCTTAAAATAATTTTTATTGAATAAATAAGTATTTTGTCATTTGTTCGAATCTAAGCAGGTATTTCTTTCCAATTTTAATGCTACTGAACATCAGGGGTGGCATAGAATCAAAAGGGGTAAATTTATAATGGGGGAAAAATGCTACTGACGTTCAATTTTTCCTTGTATATATTAAAAAGTTTTAATACTGGTAAAAATTTAAAAAATCGTTTCTTATCAGTTTTTAATTATTTTTTCTTAATTTCTCAAATATCGGATATGGATTTATATGTAGCTATTTTAATTTATTTTTCCCAAAATTTTTTTGGTTGATTTTTTGGGGTGGGTAAATCGATTGGGTTTTGGGGATTCGAAAAAAACCCCAATTTGTTTTTTATTTATTTTCCCTTTTTAATGTTTAACAAAATTTTCATGCTTTTTATTTAAATATGACAAGAACTATAAGCAATACATTTCTTCTTACTAATAGCTTAGCTATGGAAACAAAAATAATTAAAATTTTTAATTTCTTATAACAGAAACGTATTTTCTTGGTCCTAGGTTTTATTTTTTAGACCGTTACTTATGAAACATACAGTGAAAATCGTTTAGCATGAAAGTGAGGGGATTAAAATATTTTTCGTGTTAAAGGATATTCCAAGAAAAAGTTTAAAAGAGAAAAAAAAGCTTGTATCAACAAAATTAAGTTAGTTAGAATTTATATTATATATATATATATAAATTCGCCCCATTGATATTTTGAAATGGGATTTAATGTTAAAGGATTCATTTGGTTTCGGTTTTTGATTGATTTTTGTGTTGTGATTGAATTATATATATTTAAATATATATATATATAGGCTTATTCTCTACAAACAAGAGATAACATCCACCAATCACATTCGAAAAACCCCAGACAGTAGGAAAAAATCACACAATGAAGGACATATGGTAACCGAATAAAATATAAAATGGATGTTTTTTGTATTATAAACATTGCTGACTTAGCACTAATATATAAAAATAGTTTATATAGGTGAGTTGAACATGTTTTTTGGCCAGCCCCCCCAAAAATAATACTGAGAAAAAAACCAATTGAAAATAATGGATAGGAATATCAAAACCACAAACATAGGGGTAACACCAAAATATGCCCCCAAAAAAAGAAATTAAACTTTTCAAAAATGTTTTGCCAGTTTATGGACTGAAAATTAGATTTAAACCCAAAAACGAAATGTAGCATTTAAAAATTTAAAAAAAGAATGGAAATAAAATTAAAAAGGTTGCAAATTAAAAGAAATTTAAACGATTAAAATTCGAACAAATAAATATATATATCTTGTTCGAATTTTTGAATGATAAAATATTTATTCAACCATTCAAACTGGGGAGTTGACTTATTTATTTTGTTTAATTCCCGTTTTTAAAAAAATATTTTTTTAAAATCAAAAATATTGAACTCCTAAATTTACTATTATTTCCCTGGGGAAAAAACACTTAAACCGTACTACTTGTTTGGTTTTTTAGTTAAAATTTTAGTAAAATAAATTTGTGTTGCTAAAATTTGACGGCAAAAAAAATTTTTTTGTTTTTCCGAACAGCATAGTTGAACCTTCCTCTGCGCAACTAAATATTCAAAGTTTAACTCCGTCTCTGTAAACGAAGCGCACATAGACTTACCCTACCCCTGATGTTCCCAAAAAGTAAATATGATGCATGTAGCAAAGAGGGTAACGAATTCGCTTTTCAGAAATGATCCGTGATGTTTCAATGATACCCCGGGACGCTTTTCCCCTTTGCGAACCAATGGGAAGGATTTTCGAAAAAAATATCGCGTCGGAGGATTTTAAACAAATAATCTGTCAAAAAGGTTCGGAATTTTAAAATGAATTGCCTTCTGAGTTTGTTAGATTTTTTAAAATTTAAAAATCGGGGTTATAAAACCGTTATAACTTTAGGGAAAGGTTTTAATTTTGTTCTGAGGGTGCATTTTTTGAAATTCACCCGAACTGAACGAATATTCAGCGATATGAAATTCAGCGTTAAGCAAAAAGATGTATGTACTTCAACGGCACAGTGGAAATAGATTTTGGGAAACTTTCCATAAAATATGAGATTAATGATTTAAATTGTTCAAAACAGTAAAATTTGGTTTTTGTAAAACGCTTTTTTTAAAATAACAAATTTTAAAAAAAATTTAATCTAATTCTAAACAAATGAAAACTTTATTTTTTAAAAATTTTTTTTATATTTTATGTATCCAATTTTCTAACGGTTGGCCTATTTATATATATATATATATATATATATATATATATATATATAAAGATTAATTCATCGTAAATTCTGAAGTTTTTATCAATTCAACTTAAACCGCAACTGTTGAAAAATAACAAAATAGAACATGCAGTTGTTATAATTTAATCCCGAAAGTTCGGCCACATTTTAAAAGGGGCATAAATGGTAAATTTTAATATTTTGGCCAGTTTTGAATACTTATAAAAGGGTTTTTAGGAATTATGCCCCAAAAATTTATTTAAATTAATATTTTCAAAAAAAAACCCGAATAACCTTTTTCCAAATTTCTCCCCCGTAAAAAAAAGTTCTATTTGGCATTTAAAATTTTTGCCTGAAAGTCGACCCCGTACAAAGGGTAAATATTTATGAAACAAAATTTTAAAGTTACAATTTAAATTTTGGGTATTTTTAAAATTTTTTCTGTTTTAAAAACATAAAAAGATTCCCCTTTGCATTTTTCAAAATTTTTGACCTTGTAAAGGTCGAAGTGATCAAAAATATTTACAATAAGTATTTTTTTAAAAAGGGGGAAACTTTGGAAAAAAAGGGGTTTTTTTAATTTTTGGAAAATTTTTGATAAATATTTTTTTTGGAAAATTTTATCGTTTCTTTAATGACACTACATATCAGTAAATGTTATCCATTTAGACGCTTTTTGCAAAATCACGGTTCCGAACGTAGTCGGATACCTTAATAATTGTATTATCATGACAAATTCTTTATGATTTTATGAAGAAACCTTGCAATTTGTTTTTATATATAAATTTGCTTATAATTGTTAAATGTACTCAGAAATATTCTATTCAGAGTACATTTAATTTAGAGTATTATTTTATATTTCCTGTTTTTCATGTACATTTTGATTACACTACCAAAATTAATACTAATTTATCTTTTTTAAAAAGCATTTAAAAACATATATTTCTCTATAAATATATATGAGATAAACGTCTCCTTCATTCACTCATTAACTATCATGTCGGAATCTGTTTCATTATTAGACCTACTAACTTTAAATTTGCTTATTACGTTTTTTTGTTGTTGTTGTTGAGAAGAGATCTGCTAAGAACGGGGTTTGCGGAATTCGACTCCAAATGGGGTCTGCGGTTTACTTTAGAAGAAAAATCTCGTTTTTCAACTATTAAGCCTACAGACCTTGAAGTTTGGCAGGTGTTGAATTACGAAATTTGGCTTGCATGTTTCTTTCTATGAATAGAGATTCGCTAAGAACGGGGTTTACAGAAATCAATTTCCATGTGCGTTATAGGGATGCATTGATATTTGTTTTGAGCTATTAGTCCCACAGACATAAAATTTCGTAATTATATTTCTACTGTTGAACAGAAATCCACTATGAATGGGTGTTACGGAAATCGATTAACAAGAAGGGTTGCGTAGGCCCTATAGATAAAAAATTCCATTTTTGAAATGTTAGAACTACACTTTTAGAATTAGGCAAGCATATTTGCTTTGTTGAGTAGAGATTCGTCAGGAATAAGAATTCCGGAGATCACACCTGCCAAGGGTAGGTTATTGAGGCGTAAAAAATAATTATACATCCGTTTTAGAAATTCAAGTCCTGCTATTTTTAAATCAAGTGGTTATGGCTGCAATGATGTTTTTCAAATCAATCAAAAGTTTAATACTTGTGGACTTGCATATCAATAATTTTAATACAATAGATAAACTTACAAAATACTGAAGTACCCAGCAAAGCGGGCAACGTTTAGTATTTAATAATATTAAAGTGTCGACTTGATTATTTTAAATACATTCGTACTAATTTCTTAGAAAGCATAGAACATAAGAAAATAAATCTAAATAACTCAAAGTTTCTCAAAATGTGGGACACGCTTCTCCAGGGAGGCGCTATATCCCTAAGTGTTTGTACGAGTATATCGAAAAGTCGAAAATAAAAAAATTTAAGGCTGCTGGAAAGCTAAAATCTTACTTCTTTGAAAGTTTGAGATTTTTCATTTTCAAATTGTACAGATCTTAACCTTTTTAAAAATACCTTACTTTAACCTCTTGGGTAATTAGAAGCCCTTAAAACCTATTTTTAAATAATCGTTGAAACTGAACCATGCCCATTTGAATGACGAAAAATGTAAACAAAGTACTTCATTTTTGCTTTAAAGTTGAACGTCTAGTATAAACCAAAACATGCATCTTTTATTGTAAATTGAGCCCTTTATTTTTTGTTTCCTAGCCGATTAGAGAAGTCTCACTGTATACATTAAAATCAATTTATCTCCAAATGTAAATTTTGATGTTCAATGTACTTTTTATGAGAAACTACTATTCATAGGTATGCAAATTTTTTATGATGTATTTATAACGATAGCTAATATATACTGAAATGAGATTTTTGTCAAACTCAAAAAATTATTTTTTACAAATTTTTTTATGTGAAAAATGGATCAAATTTCACTATGTTTGATAAAATATTTTATAAATTATGAAAAAATTCAAAATTAGCTAAATGCTAACTTCAGTATAAAACGAAAGATGTACTTTAATTGTATAAAAAATTTCAATCATGTATATATAACAGATTTTGAGAAAAGGTACTTCGAAAATAGCCAATTTAACATTTACTCTATGAAGGTTTCCTGCTCCGCTTAAAAAAATTATTCATTTACTGAAAGGAAGCAAAACAAAAATTCTTATATAATTTACCCGACTTATATACTTATAAATGTATTAGTACTTCACAATGTATGTGATAATTAATTTGTCAATACTAATTTAAGGTCCATTTTTGTAATTACTATTGATTCCCATAGGCTTGTCTTTAAGAGCAAAATTTTTCAAAGAAAGACTGGTGCACAGACTTTCAATAGGTTTTTTAGACGGTTGCACATAAGTGCGCGAGAATGTCAGTTGAGATGGATATAGGATAGAAAGCAACAGAGACTAGTCTATTTTTATATTGATATTTATACTTATAGAAATGGGTGATTGAGGAAATAGATGTTTAATTTAATTAACAATTAGTTTACAATCTATTCCAATTTAAACCCCTTAAAAGGGAAAAGTAACATAATACTCTTATTCTATTACTTAAAATAATATTACTTAAAAAAGACACATAAAATTTTGATCATTAGTCCAGCTTATAATTTTTTTTCTAATGAGGACATTTATAAACCCGTATTCCACAAAGTATCACACGGGGTCTTACATAGAAGTAAGCGTCACGCAAACATCACAAAGAAGAGAAGGTTTACAACACGAACATCCATGTCTTACCCGGGATTCGAACCCAGACCATACGGCACCGCAGTTAGCGTCCCTAACCACGGCTTATAATTAAGGTCGTATTTTAGATTGAGCGTCAAGGTACATTATTATTACATTCAATATACTATTATTGTATTATAAGGGGCGATGAAAATTCGGATTGCAAATTGGGTCGCAAATATTGGAAGTTTGAGAAGCACTGTGAATAACTGCATACAAATTATTGATAAAAAACCCCATTATTTTATTAAGAATATCTACTATACAACCACTTCACTTACATAAGAAATTTCACGCTTTTGTTTATTCAAAATAACACATAATATCCCTCACGTATTAACCGTCTAGCCGCCATAAGGAAGAACAAGACTACAATACCATTAGAAAAAAAGACGAGACTGTCCAAAGTCTTTATAGACGCCAATGAAGTGGAAAGGCGTCTCTACCCAGGTTGTATGGACAAATCTGGGTCAACTGGGTAATCCATCAACCGTGCTCTTGTCACCTTAGACAAACAGTAAGAAAAACCGCCAAGGTGATGGGATGAGGGTTGGATCCATGCGGTTTGAAAAAAAAAATTCGTTTACTTAGGTTCTCTCCAATATTCTCCCGCGAGAATTCCAAACAGCGATATCATTTACTTACAGTCTATAATTCTTACACGGTTTAAGAAAAAAAAGTGTGAAAGGTGAGAAAAAGTGTTGAAAATTAAATAAAGAACACTTAATGTCAATATTGTTCTTTTTAATAAGTAAGTGGATGTTTGGTTAGATAGAGATTTTTTCCTCCATTTTTGGAATAGTGTTTATACAATATATATGTTCCAATATATAAAATTCTTGGGGTTTTTTTTCAACCGTTATGCTATTTTTTTTTCTTTTTTTTAAAGATTTAAATATATTAGGTATTGAATTTCTCAGATTGAAGAATTTAAACCGGGGAAAAACTTGTGGAGGAATAAGAGCCCCCCCAAGCTCACGAAATTTTTCAATTCTCAAAATTGTTTATTGCCTCTATATTGTTAACTGTTATTTACAAGTTATCAGTACATATTAAAAAAAAAATTTTCTTCACTTGGAAAAAAATATTCAAAATTTTTGTAAGAAAGTGTGTCATTATATACATAATTTTTTTTAATTGAAATTAAAAGCAGTCAAAATAAACTTTCTTGGACAATCTAGTGAAATTATAAAAAATTTTAAAAAAAAGAAAACCTTTTAAATATAAAATTATATACAAAGTAGTGATTTTCATCCAATATCCTCGTATTTTATAACTTTTGTTGGAAAAGTAGTATTAATTAGAAAACATAAGGGATATCCAACTCTTTTTTTACACGGTAGTTACGTTCTTTAGAAAATCGTGTAAAAAAATGTGATGTATAGTAAAGTTGGAGATATGTTCCACACACACGCCCACAGGAATTTCATATCGAATATCATCATTTCAGAAAGATATATGTGTATGTAATTTTTTATAACAGTTCTTATTTCTAACCAAAAAAGTGAAAATGTTACGGAAATTAAGTGAATTGTCTATAGACAATAGCACAGGCAAAAATATTCTGGTATAAAATATTCTTCAAAAACCAGTTCCACATAAATCTTTGTAATCTCTACTTCAAAAAACATCTGTTTCAAACATCTCAAAACTATTACAAAACTGGTCTTTATATATTTTATATTAAAATTTCTCCTCACATTTAGTAACAAAAATTAACATGCAGGGATTTAACTTAACACGTAAGTGGTATTCGCTTCGATATTATCAAAATGTCTAAATTGATGCATGAAGTTTTAATAAAAAATTTAATTAAGGAATTTATTAATAAAGTCCCAGATTTAATTTACGTTTGAATATTTCGGAAGATAAAATTTTGCATTAATTAATCGTTTAAAAAATTGTCTTTTATTCCCTACGGAATCAAATTAAATTAATGTGTCATGTCTTCATATTCGTTCAAAATTAACACATTTGTGTGCTTATAATATTTAAATAAAAGGAAGTATTTTATGGGTGGTTTTCTTGGCTGTATTTAAATGTTCCAAGTTTTCAGGCTAAATAAGCCCAAAATTTCATGTTCTCTTGTTGTAACTAATTCAAATCAGTCCCAAAGAAGCACAGTGGGCACACACACATATATATATATATTCTTAAATAATAATTTTGAAAGAATGGATTATATAATATAAAAGGAATAAAAAAATTTGAATGTTTCTAAAAAAGATTTAATTTGTGTTGCGCATTTAAATGCTGATGAATAAAGTTTTTTTGCTTATTTATTTTTTTTTGT